>CM019178.2:40161833-40182610 GCA_009739505.2 Apolygus lucorum
CCCAGGTCACTCGTCCTGTCGCACTCATAAGTCTCACCCAACAGAGGGTTGAAAGGTTTCCCAACTCTATTGATCGTAGTTGAATAACTAGAAACCGCGAAAGAAGCAACATAAGCGATTTGTTCACCAGGATCTTCAGAGCTACTTGCTTTGTCCAGGATTGATGGGCATATTCAAAATCCTCAGTAAGCCTTTGAAGCAGAGATAAGGGTTCAGAAAAGTTAACTGGAACAGGAATTTTTGTCAAATCTTTCCGACCGCATTTTTTATGATGCTCCAAAGGTTAGCAGAGACTTTGGGTCTGTCGGGTACTCGAACTCTCTGGTGTGGCTCGTTGGATGTCCATGAGAAGAATCAGCAGCAAGTGGTTTAGATTCAGCAGATGTTGCAGCGGCAGACTCGCTTTTTTCTTGTCTTTACCACCTCCTACCATTGCAGGGTACACCTGAACCGCGGTCTTTTCAATGTTGTGGTTCTGGACGGCGAGAACCGCCTCCTCGCAGTCAAAAAATTCAAAGTTATCTTCGTCCGACGTAAATTCTTGTCGACTGCCATCCATAACACCCGAATCGGTGCCTGATTTTACTACATTATTCAATGTATGCCGCGAGGTGAATCTTTGTGAACCAACGCGATCCATTTCTCATAATGACACTCAGCTAGATCCAAGTAGTCCGAACACGCCTTTATCATGAAAGCTGTCGATGCTCGAACGATTTCCACTTCTCACTCATCTCTTTCGTTTTGGATTTGATATCATGCGAAGTCGCACTTTCAAATTCCGATAATGAACGACCAAGTGCTTCATGATGAGAATTCATCAGCTCGTTACAGCTTCTAACTTCTTCCAGTTTGCTTTTGAGGTAAGTCGTCAGAGCTGTGACTGATGTGTCAATCACCTTGTTGGGAGCATCTTGATCCAACGACATCGCCCTGGCTGATATCAAAGCCTCGACCCACCTGGATTTCTCAGCGTCGGTTGGCGCCTTTATGTGGTAAGTTTCACCGTTCGACACTATGAAGTTATTCGACTCCTCCGAGTAAATGGTCGCCCCCCGCAGACTCAGAGTTCCTCGACACGTGTACTCCATCTCTTCTTGGTTTCTATAGTAGCAAAGATATCCGTGAGACAGAACGAACCATCGTTTTTGGTAACCACGTAGATAGTTCGTCCACTTGTACAACCACCCGGATAATTCTGGATTTGGACGATTTTTGCTAGATTGCGCCATGATTTTACCAACCAAACTTCTTATATAATATCCAATTTGAAACTGTCGTTAGTAGTTTAAAGTAATTGAATGGGTGACATATTTACAGGCTAATTCCTGTAGGAAGATAACAGATGACGACTGATGTCTTGGTATGGAAATTGAATGTCCAGATTCCTCACAAGTCACGGCAAAAGGAACTGTTTCTTCTTTCCTCTTCACAAGTAGCCATACAAATTAGTAAGGAACCAACCAGGTCTAGAACTGTCCCACAGATGGGTAAAGCAATTTTTTATTCAGAACTCATTCACTTCACACAAACCATGACTATTCAACAACAAATATTTTGTATCAATATTCAGTACTTTTCAAAACACAAAATAAAAACGCGTTGCCATAGCATTGAGTATAATGAACTTTGGAGTTGGTCTGATAAAAAGCTACAAATATATTTCAGTGAAGACATTATTTACACTGTGGATACAAAACCCGTTCAAACCAGGAGCAGAGTTCACCCTGAAACAAACTATTCTGCTGGTATACAATTGACTCCAGCAGGTGAGCTCATCAGATGTGTTCATACAATTTGGGGAATACGCATTTCAGCATTTGAACTTGACGGAACACAAACCTCCATGGCTTCTTCGATTGGTTGAATTTATTTTCTTCAAGCAGTAAATATCTGAGGACACCTTTTCCAGTCTTTTTCTTTTTGCATTCCCAATAATCCCCGTTGTGTTTGTACATTACTGTTTTGGTATCGGGGTCTTTCTGTTGGGAAAACCAAACAGGTTTGTGCGGCGGCTTGGATTCTTGACCTCTTTTCCTTTGAGCTTCTTCAAGCGCTAATTTCAGTTCGTTGGCGGCATCCCATTTCCCTTCCTCCATGAGTCGCTGATCTGGACGATGTCGAGAGTCCGTCGGAGCCACTCCATCTTCAATTTCATTCAGTTGGCAGGCAAATAACGTGAAACAGTAATATTTCTCCGAATCAGGAGGAGAGGCTTCTTTTTCCCAGACTATGAGAGGAGGTATCGTGGATAGCGTTTTACCACGTTTACCTTTCACCAAATCGCTCGCTTTGATTATTTCGACTCTTGATTCATAACCACCATTGATGTGGTATTGGGTGTTATTTTTAGCATCGGTGACGACGCCTTTGATTTTGTTTGTTCTCCACGAAAAATCCTGGTAAGATGAACGTGATTTTGCATTTGAACCCCGTCGTGTGACACTTGATCTCCATCTCACCTTCATGGTCTACATAAGTTTCCCGAATATGATATTACGGATATTCGTCGTCACTTTTTTCCAGATGTAACGGCGTCCAGAGTGAAATTCAAGTTCACCTCACCTACCGGAGTGATTTGCAAATACTGACCTCGGAATTTGGTGATCAGCGATTGCTCTTGCCAGCATTCCCATTGACGCCCTTCGCAGTGCACAGCAGATATGGGCGGATGGTGGGAGACTTGTTCTGAAATTGATTTCCAACCTCTATCGTCCGTCCTGTCACATTCAAAAGTCTCACCCAGTAGGGGGTTGAAAGGTTTTGTGACTCGATTGGATGAATTGGAGTACGCAGACACAGCGAACCCCGCCACGTACGCGAGTTGTTCTCCAGGATCATCGACGTTGCTAGCTTTATCTAAAATCTCGGAATACTCGAAATCTTCATTGAGTCTTTGAAGTGCAGAGAGGGGTTCGGAAAACGCCACAGGGAGAGCCATCTTTGACATATCACTGTTCACAGCGTTCTTCAAAGTGCTCCAAATGTTCATCGGGACTGGAGGTCGATCAGGGACTCGTTTTCGTCGAGGACCCCCTGGAGATGATGACGGTCCAGCTTGATCGTCTTTGGACACGACAGCAGAGTACAATTTGTGCACGCGGATGTTATCCACGAACGAATGAGACGCTTCAGAAGACGGCTCGACATCTTCACAGTCGTAATACACTTGACTTTCGTCTTCTGACGACGAAATCCTAGCCAGGTGTTTCGTTTTGGTGATCAAATCCACCACCTTCCCCGACTGATGAGTGTAATCAGCGCATGCTTTGATCAACACCGAAGTGGAAGAACAGAACATCTCCATACGCTCTTCCAACTCCTTCGCGTAGTTGCAGGATTAGTATTGACGTTTTTCATCTTGGAAAAGTTTCTTGTAGTTCTTGACCATGCCGACTTACCACTTCATGGCACGTCTTCACATCTTCTTGTTTTCTCGTCAGCGTCGCAATTATCGAAGACATCGAATTTCTTCCCCGATGTAAACATCCGACTTCGACACAGTCAACAGGTCTTTGGACTGAACTAAAGCATCCACCCATTTTTGCTTATCCTGGTCGTTAATCGCCCTGACGTGAAATGTTTCGCCGTTCGAAATCACGAACTTATTCGATTCATCGAATTCGACGACAGCCCCCTGCAAGCTCAGAGTGCCGCGGCAGGTATGATCCATTTCCTCCTGGTTTCTATAATAAGACAAATATCCGTTGGACAGAATGAACCACCTTTTCTCGTACCCTCGCAGGTAGTTCGTCCATTTGAACACCATCCGGACATTTCTGGATGCTGAGGAATCTTTTGTGCCATGAGCAAGGTGTAGAAGTCATCAACAGGCAGCAGTTGTTTCAGGCGGACATGAAAATTTCCTGAATAATTTTAGATTTATAATATTTGTTTATCTAACACCTATCACAATTTTCTCTTGGATCCTAATTAAGTAGGTACGATGTAGCAAGTAATAAGAGTACCGACATCTATGGAAACCAACCATAGCAATTTCCTTGGCCTTCCAAATCAAGTAATGTTTTCACGTTTATTTCAACGTCCCTGACGTCATTGAAGATAAATTTTATATCTCTTTATATTAACAATTTTCACATCTTTTCATTTCTGCATCCAAAAATTTGAGAAAGATTATTTATTTAGGTGTAAGCATAGGGTTATGCGGAAAGCGGGACACAAAAAGTACTGCGATATAGAATTGAGGTAAATGTTTCATATGAGATCTTTCCGAAATCAAGCAGAGAAGGTAGACGAAAAAGGGGAGTTTTATATATCAAAGAATTGTTAATGCAGAGAATGTTCAAATGACATAGGTGTAAAGGGTACAAATCTATGAGTGTATCTAAAACATTGAGATCAACATACTTACACAGAAAAGTAATGTACACTTATTAGAATTAGAATTGACGGGGGGAAAACAAGGGTCTCTCTGATACTTTACCGTTAAAAATAAGCGACTTTGCACCACTTATTTCTATTTTTCTAGAAAATATTAATTTTTATTATCTTAATAAACGTAATAAATTAAGATACTGGTATATATTGTGGAAATAAGTGTAAATAATTTTGAATTTTTCTAACGATTATGTAAATCGATTATCTAGTAGTCCGACCCACCCAATCGACCACCCTAATCGATCTCACACACATCGATACTGTTTCTGTGATAAGCTTCTCTGTTCTTCTCGCTCTCATTAAAATCCCTCGTTTCAGTTTAATCTTGCTTGTTGTTTCTCTTAATAATAGGTCCTTCTATCATATATGAATTCTTTATAACCTGATGAACATGCTACTAATCATTGAAAAAAAAATGGTTGCCTTTGTACGTTGATTTTTTTTAATCAAAACGCTGCAAATTATTATACAACGGTTTATTATTTTTCTATATAGATCACTCGTCTGCAAAGAACACGGGTTTACCATTGTTACCACCAACCAACTTGAAGAAAAACATCGATCGATAAAATTTGAACGGAGATTAGGCCTCTTTTGCGATTCACACTCGTGTTTCTGATTTATCGTACGTCCAACCCTTAAATTCTCGTAGGGAGCGAATGATTTGTCCTACAGAGATCCGTCTGGTCTGTAAAAATTTTAAAAATTCAATGCTGTCTTAAATTGATGGAAAGTCAATACCTTTATATCGAAATTTTTAAAGTTAGGGCGTTTTCTAAATTTTAACCCTTTTTTTTGAACCCTTTCAAGTGACCCTACATACACCAAAATCTTCGGGGAACAACTACCTAGACCCCAAATGGAGCCTACATACCAAATTTCATCAAAATCAATGCTAATTGTGGAAAGTGCAGCGTAAGGGACGGACGGCCAAATTCTTATGCCATTTTTGGATTCTACGTACCTTGAAACGTGAACCAACTAATTTTGAGGAGGTGGTTGAAAATTTTTTTCCTGGTCGATTCCAAAGGTTCATTATTGAAAATAATAAACAAAAAGTGTTACAATGTTTCCACGGGGTTTAGGAAACTTTGCACAACTTTCGAAATCCCCCCCTGAAATCAATTTTGCCGAGGGTCTTTTGCATCGCCACCTTCACTGATGTTTAAAGTAACATCAGCAGAGAATGTGAGCTCAAAAATAATCCATTTCTGAGAAAACTTTGATTTTTATTAAATTTTTCGTTAGTACTACTCCGCTTTATGTTGTCTGGAGATCGAGCTGTCAGCTCCCCTCGCCTTCCCATTAAGCCTTCCATCCTTATTGACAAAAACAGTCTTTGATACTTAATCATTTTCAGGTGAAACCTTTTTATAGTGAATCAAAATTCAAACATTTTTGAATCCATGAAACAAAAAGTTTTTCTTCCTCCTTAGAAAACACTGGTAGACTCATAGATTTTCCACGTTTCCTCTTTAAAAAGGTCGTTAAAAGGTTATTTCTCTTAAGAATTTTTAAGAGAATTTCCGCCTTTATGATGGATGCATTCAACTCCCTGACTGCATTAGTGCACTCCTGCAGGGCTGCTTGTTTATTACTTAGGTATGTTATCGACACCAATCTCTAAAAAAGCCAAACAAAACTATCAAATTACTCAATCGTACATCTTTCTTCTCACAATGACTCAATAAGTAGTCAAGAAGGAGAGAAGAATGTTTTGACAAGCAGTAGAATACTTCGCTCCACCCAGAAAAGTGGTGGAAAGTTACCTTCCACTCATTTTAGAGAATTTTCAAAGAAAATGAAATCAAGTATTGCAAAATTTTTTCACTGAAATCCGTTTTGGAATATTCTGAAACGATCCTTGAAGTTTTTCCAAAAATCGTATGGTTGGCGGGGGCAAAAAACCAGGTAAGTACAAAAAAATCCATTCATGCAGCGTGAATTAATGAGCGAATTTTCAAAGAAATCTTTCAGTTGAAGCTATGGTTAAGAAAAGGAACAATGGTGTTGCAATTTCTTACAGAAAGTTTTTTTTTACACGATTCTTAGTTCTTTCGATTTTCAGTATACCATACGAACAGACTGTATGCACCGGGTAGGCTTTGAATATGTTATGAGTCCATATTCACGTTCTACTCGTCTCCACAAACTCATAGAGTACCCACACGGCTATTGTTGTTTTTTCGATTTTCAGTAACCCATGCCAACATACTGTATGCACTGGGCATGCTTTGAAGATCTTAGGAGTCCATATTCATGTTCTACTCTTCTCTACGAACCTATAGAGTACCCACACGGCTACTGCATTTTTGGGGTAGTAAACGGAAAAACCCCGTTTTTTGGACTTTTTTGAAATTTGGACCACTTTGAATCGTCCAAAATTTCGCTAAAATGGAATTTTTATTGGAAGAGATATCGCGCCTCCCTTATTGTTAATAATTCAAGTTATTGTTATAAACAAGATGTTATCTTCGTTACCATGGATTCCCCAAAATCTCGCAGTCAAGTTTTTCTCGTTCAACTTGTACGAACTAAATTTCAAAATATATTTTCTTTTTCATGTTACACCAAGTTTCCACTGTGTTCCTATTTTATTATCATATTATACTATTTTACGGAGGGTTGTGTCTGTATTGTACCGAATATGTTTACCCGGCCTGTTGCATCACCATGCATGTCAATGGGAATAGTAGACATCAGGATTATCTTCAGGATAGAAACAAAGAGTTGTGGAAAGAGTGTAGCGTGAAGGAGAATACTGAAAATTGTGAGGTCGTTTGAAGTGAGTTCAACGGCCGGAGGAGGCAGAGGGCTCTGAATCTGTGTTACGGTACAGGCGGTAAGAGAGAAGGAGAGTAGCCGCGGCAGGGCGTTCACCTCGCCGCCCTCGGACGCCAGAGTAGCACACCTACTTTCGATCCGTCTTCTTCTTGAAGGCGATACCAGGCCTAGGCTCACGTCTAGCCCAGTGTCGTCAAATGAGAGAAGCAGACTGTAGTGTCTTACTTCACTATTATTATAAGTATCATACATTTTACAACTGATCAGATGTTAGAGAATGAGAGTTTCCGTCGAATAAAAGGCATTCTTGTTTGGATCATTCTATTAAAGTGTCGTTCCTAATAATTTATCTATACCTAAGGTATTAAATATACTACATTTGGCGCAGTCGGTATTTCGTGCACAATCGGAGGCTGGTGGTCCGACTAATCGGGTTGTGCCGGGACGCGGGTGAATCACCTACGTAGACATTTTTTTTTTGCTTTTCATCTTTCCGTCGCTGATCGGGTAAGTTCCGCCATGGATTTCGTCGTGAAGCCATCTTCTTTCAATCCCCAACTAGATGGTCAGCATTGTTTGGCGAGTTTGAGGCTTTTGTCGTAGCTGCGGATGTGACTAATGACTCGAGAAAAAAAGCGTACTCCTCAATTCTGCGGGAGGTGAGGAACAGGAAATTTTTCGTAATTTACCGGATATCGGTCCGTCTTACGAAGATGCAAACACTGCATTGACAGAATATTTCACTCCCAGGAAGAATGTTTTATTCGAAAATTTTAAATTTCATGAGACAGAGACCAATCCGAGTCTATTATCCGGCCGAGGAAATTTTATTTAAATTTGGTTGACATAGCTTCGTCTTATTCATATCACGTTAGTCAAACTGTTTGGATGGTGATGATATCCAAACGGTAGGAGCTTTTGTTCACTCGAATGCAAATACAAAGTTTCCTCTGACCCATGTCTGATTCTCAAATGTAAGGAAACAATTGCAGAATATTTGTTATTAGAAAAACGTGATTTTTTTTTGCTAAAACAAACCATATCTCCTAAACTGTTGATACTACAGCGAATCGAATTGCAGCACCTTCCTAGGGAAACCATCAACACTGCACAATCTCTAAAATTTCATCGAAATCGGATGGGAATTCACGTTTGCGCATGTGTAGTTGCTGCTATCCGTCCGGGGGCGATGATTTTCATAGAGGACCATCTACACGCCAACCCGCACAATTTCTGGAAATTTCATCAAAATCGGACATTAACTTTGTATTGTTTTGCTCGTTTCGAGGATTTCATGACAGAGAGGCGCGGGACAAAAATTATTCAGAAAAATTCTAAAACATGGAATCCGAGTGGGAATTTCGGTTATGGAAAACTTTTTTCTCAACCTTGAAAAGTGAAATCAATGCTTCCGCTACTTCGGTAGACTCGGAAAAAAAATATATCGAAAAGCTAATCATTTTCGAAAAGCTAAACATAACTTTCCAAGATTCCTATCCAATTTTTGTGGGCAAAGAGACTAAATTTCTAAATTTTAGAAAATTTGTCTTGGAGCTAACAAATTTATTTTCTACTCTAATCTGTGCGGATTTCAAAGAAACTTCCTTTTCAATTCTTTAATTATGTATTTAATTTTAAATTTCAAATATAGATGATACCATCACCTGGGGATAGACCTTTGATGGGCGGGTGTGGACATCCACCGACGCTTCCCTTTTGACTCTACCTCTTATTGAACCTGATGATGATGTTACAACTATTTTAGACGGTACGCACCTGAGTGGTGGCCTGGCTTCACTCAGAGGAGTGGGTTCTACTCGGTAAACCCAAATTCTAGAACATTTGCAAAACAGTGATAAAGAAAGAAAAAATCATCATCTCATAGTTGAGCGCCACTTCTATTTTATGGGTTTTGAGAAGGAACCCCGTACAAAAAAAAAACGAGGTGAAATCATGAAAGTAGGTAAGGGAAAATTGTACAAAAAAATCAATTACTTGTGAATTTGGTTATAATTAGTTTCTCCGAGTCCACAAGAGAATTATAAATTGGGCTGTGCCAAATTGAATGGAAAAGAAAAGGAAGAACTTGTGGGTATCTAATATAATAAAACGCCAACCGTACGTACGTACGTACGTACGTATGCACGGAGGGGTCGTGGGAGGCGGGACGAGTCGGAGGGGCGGGAGGGGGGGAATCGGAGGCGGGAGGAGCCGGAGGGAGTGGGATGCGGGGAGAGTCGGAAGAAGCGTTTTGCCTACTTGTAGTAGGCTTTTCAGCTAGTTTGTAATAATTAAGTACCTACCTAATTTGTTCACTGTTTGAACCTACGCCTCAGAGCGCCCGACTGCCGCCTTAAACTTGAGGGGAGGGGAAGGGACCTTACCTATAAACTAGATTTCCTAAATTTAAAGGGGGGACATACTAATTCCTAATTTTTCTCAAAACTACGGTTGGCAGGTGTCGGGTGGTTGACGCAGTAGTCTCCACAGCACTCAAAAAGGCAAGGTGTTGTTCACTCCAGGGCGAGGGAGGATGGGAACACCACACACAAGGAAAAAAAAACCTAAAAGACAAAAAAAAAACAAACATAGGTTTTCTAACTCCTTCAGTGATACAATTTTGCCTTAGGCACAGGTAATTAATCAAAGCTCACAATTTTAAGGAAAGATAGTGAAGCAATATTGAAAAAAAACTAACCACAAACGTAGGGTTTTATGAGAATGGTTGATACTATTCAAGGTTCAGAGCTCTCAGATCAGATGCAGCTCAAGAAAAACCACCTGAGAATTAAAATTCCAAAAAAATTATTCTATGGGTACTTGGGTACTTTCCAACTAAGTAATCGAGGAAAAAAAAATCGCTGGGAAAAGGCGAGACAATAAGAAGATTACGAACGACGATCAACCATTACGAACGTAACAATGATATCAGCTATTATCAGCCTCAAACTTGTCAAAAAGTCGACTGACCAATCGCATTCCAGGAAACCTCACTACAGCTCTAGGAGTATTTTGCTAGGGATTGGCCAACATACATCCTCCGCTCATTGGATCAACTTCCTATTTTTGGCAAGCACGTTCCAAAGATCCAGGTGGCAGGCGCCAGATTTGATTTCTGCGTGTCTTCATGCCCCACCTGCAGCCGGGATGTGTGCGACACAGCTCTGTACTTCATTGCGCCCTATGCTATCAAACCCCCTCCTGAAGTTTCTTCTGCCTGTGCTCGCGCTGCCTCTTTCGTTCAATAGTGCATGCGATTAATAACCACGAATTCTTGCTTTATTCTGAAGTAGCGATTGGTGAGTTAAGACTGAAGCAGCTCAGCAGCTTTTATTGGTAGATTTTTGCGCAGCTTGTAGTTGAGTCCCTCATACCAGACTTTGTCAAACGCCTGAGCGACGTCAAGGAAGACGGCTGAGCAGACTTTCTTTCCTCAAGGGCTTGTTCAATTTTATGTGTTATTTTATGGACTTGATCGATCGTGGAATGTTTCTGTCGAAAGCCAAACTGGTGCCTTGGAAACAGCTTACGTTCTTCGATTATGGGTACTAGTCGCTTGTGGATTAGTTTTTCAAATAATTTTGATAATGCTGGTAGAAGTGAGATTGGTCTGTACGAACTTGGCTCCGTGGGAGGCTTTCCAGATTTAGGAATCATTATGACCTCGGCAATCTTCCACAACTGAGGAATGCAACGGTGTTTTATAATTGCATAATTAATCATGGTTATTTTTGCAATGGCTTTACGCGGGAGATGCTTAAGGATCTGACCAGTGATAAGGTCGTAGCCAGAAGCCTTTTTGGACTCATTTCCTTATCGATTATGAGCTTAATCTCTTTGATAGTAACGGGTGGAATGTCGACACCTTGATCAATACCATTTGTGACCTCTAGAGTCATTTCATCTGTCATAGCAATGTTTGGAGTTAAGGAAGCAAGTGATAAATAATACTACTTATGGTAAATTCCTGATAAGAGGATTTCTTTTCTTTTATATTTTATATTTTTGTAAGTCATCAGTCGAGACATAACTTTATTTGTGACTACAGTTTTTGCTTCCGAGTCTACCAAGTTAGTGGAAGCTTTGTTTTTACTTTTCAAGATCGAAAAAAAAAAGTTCTCCAGAATCAAAATTTCCACTCGCGTTTTGCGTTTTAGACCTTTCTGAACAATTTTGGTTCCGTGTCTGTCTGTCTGTCTGTCATGAATTCCTTGTAACGCGCATAACTATACGAAGTTATTGTCCGATTTCTATGAAATTTCCAGGGATTGTGCGGGTTGGTGTGTAGACGGTCCCCTATGAAAATCATCATCCCCGGACTGATAGAAGCGACTGCGCATGCGCAAACGTGAATTCCTTGTAACGGCCATAACTTCTACATTTTCCATCCGATTTCGATGAAATTTTCAGGGCTGTTACAGACTAGTATTTAGATGGTCCCCTATGAAAATCATCACCTTAGGACTGATAGTAGCCACTGCGCATGCGCAAACGTGAATTCCTTGTAACGGCCATAACTTCCACATTTTCCACCCGATTTCGATGAAATTTTCAGGGATTATGTGAATTAGGTTGTAGATAGTCCCCTATGAAAATCATCATCCCCGGACTGATAGAAGCGACTGCGCATGCGCCCCCAGGGGTCGCGGGTTCGAATCCCAGCCGAGGCTAAGTATTTTTTTGATCCAATCACATACATCCACTCACTTAATTTTTCATCCGAATTTGATGAAAATTTCTAGGATTGTCCAGATTAGCGTGTAGATGGTCCCCTATGAGGGTAGTGGGAGGTACTTAGAGATTTGTGTTTTGAGATTAACTACTATGCATCTGATCATCTATATAATCGGGTTATGGATACGAGGAAGCTATGTGCCACACCCACTTGTTTTAGTTTGTTATGGATGTTTATCCGATAGGCAATACAGAATTATGTATCTGTAAATCTCAAAATTGTCAAAAAGTGACCTGTTATGTCATCTTACTGTTCGATATGCGTGGATTAACCTGACTTCTGGAGATCAACAAGGATGAACCGAGCTCCAGAGTGTGGGAGGTGAATGAAAGGGCGGCGCGAGAAGGGGAAGTTCCGAGCCTAACGGGACTACGCGGACGGTCCGAGAGGTCGCCGGTCGGTCCACTTCTCTTCCTGGAACCGAGGATGACGAGGGTGGGGCGGACTTCTTCCCGAAGATGATCCCCCAGGAGTCGCAGGAGAGGGTGAAAGGACTCGTCGGGAAGAGTGAGGTCTCAATCTCTCATCTCGAGGAGAGGGAAATCCCCGCTGGTCCAGGACTAAGCCGCGGATTCCTGCTCGGATGCGGAGGTCATCCGCCTCTGTGATAACATCGCCCTTCACCTTCCAGCGGGTCGTTCATCCCCTCGCGCAGTCTGATCGCCCGTCCAGATCACCAGTCAATCCCCCATTCATTTGTGTATTGAGCATCTTTTAAACCAACTCATCCAAAAAACTGAACCATTTACTTTATGGGTCTGATGGTCAAAATATAATTTGCTGAACAACAACCAGGATTGAAGACTAGAAGGGGCGTGGCTAAATACTAAACGCTGCAAATTATTACACAATGGTTTATTATTTTTCCATAGATCACTCGTCTGCAAAGCCACCAACCATCCAACATGAAGAAAAACATCGACCGTATTTCGGTCAGCTATAATTTGAACGGAGATTAGGCCTCTTTTGCGATTCACACTCGTGTTTCTGATTTATCTTACGTCCAAACCTTAAATTCTCGTAGTGAGCGAACGGTTTGTCCTACAGAGCTCCGGGTGGTCTCAAAAAATTCTAAAAATTGTATAGAATCTTAAATTGAAGGAAAAACAATACCTTTATGCTAAATTAGAGACATTTTCTGTGTGCTTCACTCGCCTTGTAAATACAACAAAATTCCACTACACTTCACATACATAAGCATCTGTACCGTGTCAGTGATATCAGCTGAAATACTTCCGTGTCATATGCTGTACCGACAAATTCTGCTATTCCGTTCTCCGCTTCCATATAGGAAAATTCCACATTGTGTAATTACGTACTTATTCTGTGTCAAATACATTTTCCTTTTGATACAAAGTGTTCTTCCAACTTCGGTACCTGGAAAGCTAAGCTATTTGGGTGAGTTAATTTGGTTTACTACCTAAACTATTATTGATTGATAACTTTGACTTAAATCACCTGGCGCCTTTTGAACCAATAAACCGACACGATATCGTGTATTAACCCGGTTTCATCAAAATTTATGTATCAAATTCGGACTGTCGATTTAAACCCGAGGAAAAAGCCCAATTTCGAATACACGATCGCCGTGACTTCCCTGTGTTGGTCAAGCTTTTCTTTCACTTTTTTTTTTCCAGTTGTTCACAACGTCAAGATGGCTGCCGCAACTTTTCGCAAATTTTCCGCCTTGAAATTTCGGAATTTAATAATTTCGAAATTGGTCAATAGGAGTCGATCCAAATCATCGTAGATCGTCGTCGTACTAGGTTCTCGTTCATTTTGGGAAGTTCGCCTCCAATATTCGTTCAATTCGTACCATTTGGTGTCTTCCGTGCGGATTGGTGATCAGTAAATGGCCATACCAGTGCTCATTTTGACTCGAGCCCGCACCTCTGCATCTATCTACTGAACCGCTCACCTGTCTCCAGCGCGGTGGCGCGTATGTTCGTATGGATCTGATCCCAACAGACCTGCGAGCGCCGGGACACGCGATAGTTGTCAGCTTCTCTAGCCCAAGTCGAGCTAAGATCGATCTAGGTTGTGCACATTTTAATGAAAGTTCTGAGGCCACAGATCGATGTGCACACACAGTTTCCGGCTCGGCGAAATAGGGTACCCGGTACCTGAGTGCCAACATTTGCTCCGGATCTCCAAAAACACCAGAACCACACGGGCCGTGTCCCAATGGAGAAATTTGTATCGGGCCTAGTTCTCCGGAGGTAAAGTTCATGTACTTGACGCAGGGAAGAGCGATAGATTAGATTTTTTGGAGACACCAAGAAAGTAAAGCTTGTCAACAACCTCAGGGTAGTGATTCTAAAAGTCATTTGAATCTTGGGACCGGATGCTTTCGAGTCCATTCCAGCACTGTCATTGGACGAAACGGATCCAGTCGTGCCTTCAAGGAATAACACGTTCTTAGCCGTGACTCCGATACACAGTGTTCTGGAATGGGTTTGACTTGTATCGGGAGGTGCGCCGGACTTCAATTTTAAAATTTAAATTGTTTTTGTGGTTTTCTTTTAATGTGGTTAATACCGTCGTACGTACCTCTCGTAAACAATAAAAATCACCGAAAGCATACCGTGGATCGTAAATTCATTCGACCGGGTGAGTAGAACGATAAACATCGAAAGTCGGTCTAAAAGTGCACATAAGTGTCGACCATTTTTGAGTATCTGCGCCATTAGATTTACATATTAAAACCAGATAGTCGAAGTTATCCTGTGATAAATAATGTACGTATTTGTGGAAATGCCTATTTTTGACTCGTCTTCTGTTTCAGTTACAGGTTCAGCGCACATTCTGGCCCGCGACCGGAATCTCAATGTTTCTTTGAATTTAATAGAATTTTAGCTCTCTCTCTCTCTCTCGAACCAAATTTGCGTCCATTTTGATTCTCACCTCATTTTCGTTTTTTTTTTTTTTAAACCTAAAATTTGAGGAAAACCGATTCTTGAAATTTCGATTCATTTTTGGATAAATTTGTTTAAATCGTTCAGAGAGTTCCAAAAATAAAGTAACTGTAGGAGACAGTAGGAAACGGAATCGCTAATTATCATGATACCGTCCGGAATTTTCAGGATCAAATATGAGTCATCCAACGTCCGACGCTGAACTGGATATCGACAGCGATGTGTCCCTGGACTTCGAGGCCGCGCGCGAGATGTTCGGGAACCAGGATCGTCCAGCCTTGTCTGACCAGGACCCTGAACTTCTCAGAGCCAAAGCAGCCAGGACATCCGATGACGTCTTTGTCCGGTATCTCGAAGGACTCAAACAGCACATGGAAAACAGCCTGGGAGAGATAAGTACCAAAATCTCTGCTTTGGATAATAAGTATCAGGAACTCTCCAGCCACGTCCTATCCAAACCCATAGATTATTCTGCCCCATCTGGTCAGGCTGCTGGCTCGGGTGTATCCCCAGATCAAATTTCCCTAGTTCCTCGCCCCACTAGTTCTGATCCGGAAAAATTAGAAACCTCACAGGTTATGAGCGTAGAAATGGAGGTTGATGAACCAGGTCCCAAGTCAGCATCATTCAGCGGTACCATCCCTCCCTCCAACCCTTCTAAGCGTCCCTCTGCCTGTGCCTCTGAAAACAGTTCTAGGGAGGTGCCATACCGCACCCGAAAATTAGATTTGATTCGTTTTCGTCCACTGGGAGAGAAGCTTGATTCCGAAGACCAGTTTAAATACTGGAAACGAAGTGTAATTGGACAGGTAGATAGTCAAGAGTGCCTCTTCGCCCTAGACTCAGCTGAGTGTCCCCCACCAGGCTTCTTGAATCATGAGCTAGGTGTTGTTAAGAGGAGAGTTCGTCATTTCATTTTTGAATCTTTGGCCCCCTACTTTCAGGACTTAGTTCAGGACATGCTCGACCCTAAAGAAATTTTAGATAAGCTGCAGCAAGCCTGTGACCCTTCCTCGACTTGCCAGATTCGGAGGCTGGTCAATGACTTCAACTCTATTCATTTTGATACGAAGTCAGAAAAGGCCCTTGAGTTTTTGGGCCGCTTTGACGAATTGAGGAAAAAGGTGGCTTCCATCAACTCTAATATGCTCACCCCAGACTACGTCAAACTGATCTTTGAGCACGCAATTGTTGATACAATTACGTATCAAAAGGCCGAGTTACACTCCTTTAAGTTCACTCTTAGTGAGCTTCGTGACATGTTACTGGAGGAACAACTTAGAGAGGATCAAATTATGCGAGGGGGTTCGTCTCTGAGCGTATTCCGGTCCAGAGTTGCCACTACGCGAGGTCGAGGAAAGGGGAGGACTGAAAGAGGAGGTAAAAACCGATACATCCCTGGTAAAGCAAAAAGCTTCGTGACTCGCCCAGTGTCCAACCTTTCTAAGCATCTAAATCTAAAACTGTTCTGCGCTTACTGTAAACGCAGAGGGCACGAGATTAAAACATGCTTCAGGAAAAACAAAGTCTGCTTCAACTGCGAAAAGTCGGATAAGCACTTTGCATCGGACTGTCCTTTTCCGCACAAAAATTATGAACCTCGCCAACATGTCTCAAGCACGTCACGAAACATCAAGTCCCGTGCTGATGAGCCCCCGATTAGAACCAAGGCATCGTCTAGAATCAATAAACCTAAGGTTTTTCGAATGCCGGCGGGTCAGGCTCAAAAATTATCTGAAAAATTTGCCTCTTGTTCAGATTCAGTTTTTGCAGTCGTTGGCCCTGCAAACTCCGACGACGAAGTTTGGGTTACAATGGGCGCTGAGGAGAAACATCACGCCTCTAGCATCAACTTTGTAAGTGAAACCTCGGGGACAGGGCAAGCCTTCCAGCTTTCTGAAGGTATACAATGTTTTAGTGCTGTTGTAGATACTGGTTGTACGGAGCATCTTACGACGTCGAGAGAGTTTTTGACCAATTTAAGACGTTTGCCGAACCCCAGAATTTTTAAATGCGCAAATAATAACAAAAGCGCAGATCTTTCAGTAAATTTGAGTGGGGACATTAACTTTGTGAACAATGGTCAAACCTTGACGTTGAAAGACGTTTTGTACTCCCCAGGGTCTTTCTTCGAATCTCTTTTCTGTACGTAAAATGACCCAAGCTGGCGTTAATGTCCTGTTCTCGAAAGATAAAGTTGAATTCATACAGGTATCTACTGGAAAAGTAATTAAGACAGGTAGATTTCACAACAATCTCTGGTGGATTGACCTAGATATAACTCCCACTACTTCAGGAAATGATTCTACGTTTAAAAGGGCAAAATTAGTCTCGCTACTTAACATTTCTCAGAATCCGAAATCTGACCTTTTGCATCTACCATGTTCAAGTCAGCAGGTAGCACAGGTGGGAGGGAGATCTACTGTCAATGGTAGTAACAAATCGAGAGTGCACCCCGCCAGTTTGGGAGGGAGGAGTTCAGGGAATTCCAGGATGAATGAGGGAACTGCGTCTGAGCTCGATCATAAAATTTCGCAGTTTGATCATTACAATTTGGAATCATCCCGTCATCCCATACAAACTTCCGGGTTTCTCTGGCACATTCGTTTAAACCATGCCTCAAAACAGTACCTAGAAGCAGCTAAAAAGTTCGTACCGGAATTGAAATACGCAACATTCGGGAACGACCTATCAAATTGTGAAGACTGTCACTTAGCAAATACAATCAGAAAACCGCATACCCAAGTTAGGCATAGGGCTGATAAACCATTTAGTGTCCTATATTCCGATCTCATGGGTCCAATTAGCCCTGCCAACTTTAGAACTGGGGATTCATACATTGTCATTTTTGTCTGTGACTTTTCGAGATATGCGTTTGCTTATAAAATACGAAATAAGAAAGAAGTACATTTAGCTTTCAAACCTGCTTACAGGAAATAGAAACAATTACGTCACAAACTAAAAGCGTTTTCAAACTCAGATCAGATCGAGGATTAGAATTCCAAAACGCGGATATGAAAAAGATACTTTCTGATAGAGGGATCACCTGGGACCCCAGTCAACCTTACGTTCCCCAACAGAATGGTTGTGCTGAGAGATTGAATCAGGAGATTAAGCATAAAATTAGGGTAAACTTAGCTTCTGCCAAATGCCATACTCCTTCTGGGGACATGCCCTGAATTACGTTATTTGGGGTTTATAATCGCATGCCTCATTCAGCCAAACAATTTTGTCAGTCCTTTTGAGAAAGTCAAAGGTTATCCCCCTAGCTTTAAGCATCTCAAGAGATTCGGCTCCCTTGTTCATTATGTCGACGTCAGAAATAAATTCAAGTTTGCACCAAATGCCAAAAAGGGCTATCTTCTTGAAATTAGTGAAACCGGTTACATAATATTTTCAGAACAGCATAAGACTTTGGTAAATTCACGTGACGTTAAATGTATCGAAACCATAGTGTATGGAGATCGAATAAAAGATTATCCTAAGCCTCTTGCCGAATTGCTCGATATGAATGATAATTCTGAACCAGAATCAATTGATACTGCTGCCCTTCAAAAGGAATGTAAATTCGTAGAACCACAATCCTACCAGGAAGCTATGACTCGCCCTTTTGTGACCTTTGGGAGGGAGCAATCCGTAGCGAACTTGAAATCCCTGGAAGAAATGGGTACATGGGAACTGATAAATAAATCCGATGTACCGCCTGGTAAAAAAATTATTAAGTCTCGATGGGTTCATAAAAGGAAAACCCAACCCGACGGCTCGTTTAGGTATAAGAGCCGGTTAGTTATCAAAGGGTTTGCTGATACGAATGAATATTTGATATCAGAAATATATGCACCAGTCGCACGCCTCGGTGACGTCAGGTTGTTTTGTCTCTAGCCAACAAATTAGGACTTCACCTGTATCAGTTAGACGTCACTACCGCTTTTCTACATGGAACGTTGGAAAAACCCGTATACATGCAAATTCCAGAGGGACTTACGGAATTAACTGAGGTTCCTTCAGATTTGAAAGACAACATGTTTGCCGGCTTAAGAGATCTTTGTATGGTCTGAAGGTTTCACCTAACTTGTGGTATAAGAAATTTAGTAACGTTCTGCACAAATTGGGTTTTCAGGAATATCCATTTCAATCTTGTATATTTAAGCTCAATGACGATTCAAAATTTGTATTCTTGATCATTTATGTTGACGACTGCCTTTTGGCATCTAATGATAATGGAAAGGCACTCGAAATTATCAAAAACTTACAGCAAGAAATCAAAATTAATAATATGGGAACCCCTAAGAATTTTTGGGTTTTGAAATAACTCGTAACGAATCGAAAAAATTGATGTTCATTCACCAAAAATCAACTATAGAAGCCTTGGTAGAAAAATTCCTTCCCACTAATTATAAGATTAGTCCTTCACCTATGTCACCAAACATATGCACCCTAAACACACAATCAAATTTGATTAATGAAAAGGACTCATCCCTAACGTGCCATATCGAGAATTAATTGGTTCACTTTTGTATATTCAAAATTCCACCAGACCTGATATCTTTCGCCGTGAATTTTATGAGTAGAAAACAAATTGGATACACACAAGCCGACTGGGAATGTGTCCTAAAAATTTTGAGTTATTTAAAGGGTACCAAAAATTATGGAATAATGTTTTCAGGCAAAACTGATGATATTATTGCATATTCGGATGCCTCTCTGGCACTAACGCCATAAATGGTCGTTCAACCACCGGATATGTTGTTCACGTGTTCGGTGATTTGGTGTCTGGAGGTCCAAGAAGCAGTCTCATGTAGCCTTGTCAACATGTGAGGCTGAGTATGTAGCCATGTCAGATACATGCAAGGAACTTGCAAATATTCGTAGCCTTTGCAATTTCCTCACTAACTTAGACTCAATTCCGAAACTAAAAGGTGACTGTGCACCCGCAATCGCGGTAGCAATGACTAATGATTCACGAAACCTTAAGCATATTGTGAAACTTTGTATGCATTATGTGCATGAAATGTTTAAAATAAGAAAGTCATCATTGAGTGGGTATCTACTCACGAACAAATTGCAGATTGTTTTACAAAAGCACTGCCTTTGGAAAAGTTTGTACGGTTTAGAGATACTCTTTTGACCACTCCTAATGGCACTCTGTGATCTATTTCAGGAGATATGGAACCGTGGGAGTAACCTTTGCGCCAGGCCTTCAAGATCCAGGTCCGAACTGCCCCGAAAATCTCGCTGAATCTCTGAACCAACCATCACTGCTCCGTGTCCGTCTCCGAAGCAATGAAAAACTTTGTGTAACTTGACACTACACATAACACGTCACAGAGAACACTTGAGTGAGCCTTCGAATCCATGTTCGATGCCAAAAGTTGAAATTTGTTTCTAAAATTTGTTTCTGAAAATTTGAAGTTGAATTACATAACTGTTTGAGCAACCAGTATTTCCGCTGAAATTTCGATTCTTAATTACAATGATGTTGACAACTTTGCACCTTGTCCTTTGTCCCGTCAAGTAACATTTTGAACCTGATGTGTAATTACAAACCCTGCGCACTTGAAAAGGAGGGAGTGCTAAATTAGAGACATTTTCTGTGTGCTTCACTCGCCTTGTAAATACAACAAAATTCCACGACACTTCACATACATAAGCATCTGTACCGTGTCAGTGATATCAGCTGAAATACTTCCGTGTCATATGCTTGTACCGACAAATTCTGCTATTCCGTTCTCCGCTTCCATATAGGAAAATTCCACATTGTGTAATTACGTACTTATTCTGTGTCAAATACATTTTCCTTTTGATACAAAGTGTTCTTCCAACTTCAGTACCTGGAAAGCTAAGCTATTTGGGTGAGTTAATTTGGTTTACTACCTAAACTATTATTGATTGATAACTTTGACTTAAATCACCTGGCGCCTTTTGAACCAATAAACCGACACTTT
>CM019178.2:40182710-40228674 GCA_009739505.2 Apolygus lucorum
AAATCTTAATTATATCCATCTTGGCACTTTGGGAAATTAACATGTAGTAGTTTTAGGATAAGGCGTATTTTCTCGAATTTTGGAAGATTAGGTAGGTAGGTAACAACCTACCTCCAATATGATTGGAACATTGTTCGATGTTGATGATTCCAGCGGCAATATTTCAGTTTTTCAATTCCGTAGGGCCGTACACTAATGAATTTCTAAAATCCTTTGAAATTTCAAATTTAGGTACAACTTTTTAAGTTTTTGCGCCTTCGATTTTGTGAAATACTAACCCGGAACGAGGAACAAACGGCGACCGACTGAGGCCCCCGCTAGTTTTGCAATTCAATTAATCGCTGGGTGTAAGAAAGTTTTGTACGTTTGAAAAAAATAGGGTAGATTAACAAATAATGTACATGTGTGTAGTAACAAGAAAAACAAGTGTTTAAAATCTCATGACTAATTTGCTCACAAAAAAGTATAATTTTTTGGCTTTTTGTCATTCAGACTTTTGTTTCATCCAGACTTTTGTTACTTTGGTAGGTGCTCACAATCTCTAAATTACTTTCTTATTCACAGTGAGAATAATTGACATGACTTTTTCCTAAATGTAATAGGTAATATACCAATAACTAAGATAGAATTATCACAAACAAAGTTTGAAGTAGGTATCTCGCTTTTTTTGTAAAAATAACTTTGACTAAACTATTTTCTGAAAATAATATTTTCAGTTTTTAAAGTGTAATCAATATATTATATTGAGTAAACTTGGGCAATTGGGGAATATAAAACTTTGAAACGCGAATTGAAGAATAAAATGAACAATCAATCCAGACTGCAACTGGTGTTGAAATTTTCAAAAAGTCCCTAGTAGGTAGTAGGTACCTTTGGTTGGTAGGGAGGGATCTATACAGGAGGGTGATCTAAACAGGAAATAATAAACCTTTGGGCAATGATTGGCAGCGTTTTTTTGCTTTACCTCATTTGTGGCACACACCTGCCCTCGCTCCTGCTCTTCCACCTTCGGCCGATGAGAGAGATCTTTTGACGGTTTCTTGTATCTTGAGAGGAATATTTTTGTTTCCAATGAGAGCCCTGAAATTATCGCCTGTGCATCATCCAAGAAACTGAAAGTCAGCCTTTCCAGAGAATGGTCAACTCAGATGTGACTAATCCACACGGGTACGGCACGGAATGCTGTTGTACCTAAATTTGAAATTGTCAAGGCTTTTAGAAATTCAATAGTGCATGGGGCTTGGGAATTGAAAAACTGGAAGATTGCCGTTGGAATAAATTTTTAAGTTTTTGCCCCTTCGATTTAGCGAAATACTGACCCGGAACGAGGATTGAACGTCGACCGACTGAGACCCCCTTAAGGTTATAGTCGAATATTGAACAAATTGCTGTCGAATATATTGGGGTCGGATCTTACGTATATCTACCATTATGGATATGAGAAAGCTTTGAGACATGCCCTACTCTGCAAACTTTTGCGGTCATAACTTCAACTACGAATCACACGTCAACATCTCTCTTTAGAGATCAAACAGTTCTTACTTATTGATAATTCACATCTACAGTTTCACTTCGGTTGTTTTCAGCTTCTACGAGTAAAACCTGATTTTATCTCTCTTCTTGAATAGTTCAAGCCATGATATTCTACCTCCACCTTTATGTTTATGATGACCTTAAATTTTCCCCAGAGTGCTTTGTGAGCGGAGTTTGGGCCGCTCGCACCGTTCGAATTTATTAAACCAGAAGAAATTGACTTGGTCTTTCGCCAGCACCAGGAGAACCCTTTTTCTGGCACTTCAGTAATTTAGAATTTTCCAAGAGCCGTCATCGCTGCTGTAAAATTAGTTATCCTCATTAATGCATTTCTAGTAACCACCGAGAGTACATTAATGTACCTTTCTTCAAAGAAATCAATAGATAGGTAAGATCAAAGTCATGTTATTAAAATGCATCGCACTGCTTTTCAACACCTCTGATAGTAATAATCACTATTACAACTTGAAAAAAAATTCATATTTTTATACAAAACAGGTTCGGAGATGTTTGGTTGTTTGGTGAGATAGTAGTCCTGAAGAATAATGATTTACATTGTTTTTCCAAAAACACTCCAACATCAAAATAGCGTGGAAGTACGAACATAAATTGTCAAGCTACCTACCTAATATCAAGGATCATGAACCTATACTTAATAGTAGACATAACATCTACAAACTACCATGTAAGGACTGCAACATGATTTACATAGGAGAGTCAGGCCAAAACCTTAGGAAAATAATGGGCCAGCATGACTACAATATAAGTAATGATAAAAATAAAACAGCTCTCGACCAGCACTGTAGTAAAATAAACACCGAGCAGACTTCGACAATGTGAAGTCCATGGGTCGAGAACCTGTAACTACAAAGCGGAGAATTAAAGAAAACATCAACATTATCAAGAATGAACCCATGTGTATGAACACTAAGAGAGACATAACTAGGGGAACAATTTATACCATTATTCCAGCCTGTAAAACAAGGGGAAAACCCCCAGTTATCACCTAATCTGCCCATTCATTCACCAAACTAGTCATATAATGTAAAACCTAATATTAAGTAACCCAATGTAAAAAGAACCAAAAAAACTAAAAATATATAAAAATGTATGCTGTACTATGCTACCACCAACTAGACTACTTGAGCGACAATAAGTAAAGTAAACCATACAAATGAACTTAGACCAGTAGAAAATACACTCACCGATGCCCACACGAGGGCTAACAGGTCAACTCACTAAATTATCATAATATTAGCAGAATAAGATAATGATTCCAGTACTCCACATTCCAACCAAAGTGATACTCACTCCTTTTAAAATTACTTACTGTTAGATAGCCTGTTTAAAACTATTGTGAGAAGTGCATTTGCTAAACCTGAAAGTAGGTAACACAAAAATAAGAAGAATTAGGTAAGTGATGTACAACAATTATGAACCTAAGTAAATGATAAAATTACAAGCCTATAGCTACTTATCACTGCACTTAATAAGAACACTACTTGATTCTATAATATTGTCTAAAGGTGGAAAACAAACACCGTGCTACGATTGAGAAGGAAAAAGGAGAAACCATGTACAATGAGCCTTCTTAAAACTATTGTAAAAGTGCACCTGGTGAACCTGAAAGTACCTAACACAAAAATAATACGAATTAGGTAAGTGAGGTACAACAATTAACCTAAGTAAATGACAAAATTACAAGCCTATAGCTACTCATCTCCGCACTTCAACACTACTTAATCCTATAATATTGTCTAAAGGTGCATAACAAAAATCGTACGATGATTGAGAAGAAAAAGAAGAAACCATGTACAAAGCAACAACTATAGCACATAACAAAAACAATTGTAACTGACAACTACATCACCAAAATGTAAGCCATATAACTATATAATTATATTAGTTAACATTAATTTATTAAACCTAGATAACGCTAAGTATTATACTTTAAGATAATTATTTTTAATTCTTAACTTAAGTGTACGTACCTGTTATTTTTTGATGATTATGGAACCCTGAAGATGTTGTATTAAACGAAAGCGCTCGGACGTAAGCACAAGAGGATTGGCCTAAAATATTCCTCACCCTCAACCCAGATAAAGTGATACCCAAAATTTTGGAATTTTAACACTTCGGCCGGGACATATGCCTTTTAGGCCTGTTTGGTTAACATTTCTATTATCTCTCCTCCTTGGGCATTGTCAGGTGGCTATCTAGTGTGGAGGGGGAATCATCGGGGATCGACGTTCTCCCTCCATTCCGCGTTAACTTTCTTTTGTTTGTTTACCAAAACATACCATGCCTTTTTAGCTTACATCCCGCAGTGTGTATATGAATTTCCTGTTTTTTAGGCGTTTGTCCTCTCAAGTGTAGTACAATTGTATGATTTTTAGTCATTCATCCATTTCAAGGGCGATTCAATGCTGAAAAGGCATATGTCCCTTCAATGGTGAGCACATCTTCCATGCCCAAAAAGCACTTCCCTTCAAGTGAAATTATTCTATTAGCGAATTTTCGAAGAAAATTTTCAATATTTTCAATATTATCCTTGTATTATCAGTCATTATCTGAACAAGAGAATCATTTAGCATGGCTCTGCAAGGTATTTTGGTGACGTTTTTGGTATGGGTTCCTCATTTTGTATTGACATGCGTGAAAGGAATGCATCCCTCTAACAGTGCGTAGCGAAATCACGAGAGGACTGCCTAAAAGGCAGATGTCCCGTAAAATGTAGGTTTAGTAAATGCCTTACAGGCAGGTATCCCTCCGAAACCGTAATTTCATTCATGTCCCGGCCAAAGAGTTAATCATACAAACCTGCGATGCACCTTATCACCAGGTTTGCATGATTCAAATTCCAAAATTTTGGGTTCATTGCAGTAGCTTCATTTTCTTCTAAAATTCACTAAAACTATTGGTGAAAGTGAAATCCGCAGGTAGACTGGCGAAATCACAACGGCCCAAGTGCGGAGAGCCTCGAGTTATATCGAAAGGAATCCTATCCGCCTGTCCTGCTGTCGTTTCCTTCTTCTGTCGAGTCGTCGTCGACCCCTGCGCGGAGGTTCTAAGGGTTTGGTCCACCTGTTCTACCTGAATGAGTAGCTGTCGTTGCTGAGTGATCAGCTGTCGCTGACCTGATTGCTTCGAAAGTACTGATGTCCCGACCACTGGGTTGCGGGAGTTGGATATTGTCGGAAGAGGTGTAATTGAAACTCAGCTCAGCAACCATTCAGTTAGAATACCTAAAGATATAAAGGTTTATACTAAGGGTATTTTTCTTAATAGGAAGGACCTCTTAGTTGAAAGTATCATATCCCGCTGACAATGAGATAATGATAACAGTAAGTTGACAGTAATATGGTATGGAAAAGCTGATCGTCTGATTGGAGAATTTGTAGCTACCTGTGTACTAATCGTTACCATGTACAGCACCTCACCAGGCGCAGCACCGCTCTTTTGAGTCAATAGAGAGAGAGAATCATCCACTTAAAACATATCGAAACGCTTTTAATCTTCCCCACCCAATGTTGAACTCGAGTGCGTATTTCACTTAACCCTCAAGGTCACCGTAATTTCCCGGTTACCGCAAAGCACTAAGCTAGCAGAGAGTCCCCTGTCAACCGAGCAACGATAGGCCCTCGGTTAACCAACGATCTATTACTCCACTTTAACTGGAACAGGCCGACATCAATATTCGGTCAGAGCTGCTTTGCTGGGCGTGCTCGCTGCTCACTCAACCCGACAACTCCAGAGAAGTTGAGATGGCTTCGATATACGCGGCCTGCAAGTAGACCCCTATAAGCAAGTATACAAAAATCTACTTACTAGTTGAATCGATCATTGAGGATATCGTTGGAAAGAGCGATAAATCTCCAAGCTACCTAATGCAAGACCAATAACTTTCACAAATAAAACCGTAAAAAAAAATCAAAAAGCAAACTTTGAAAACTTTTCTAAATTTGACTTTATTTAATCAGCATTTTCCTTTGAATTCCTGCAAATTCCTTTAAAGATTGTAAACTTTGCTTTTGCCTTTTTTAAATGTTTCATTTCTAAGAGAATCATTGGTTTTGATCTAGAGAGCTAGGAATATAACGCTCTTTCCAACGATATTAAATAAGTATGTTAAAAATTTGAAAATTTTTCAAATTTGAATTTCTTTGGTGGATAACGGGAGTTACACTTGATGAAATATGATCGAAAACACGGAAAAAAGTCTGCCAAGTGAGTGTGGCACATAGATTCTTCGTATCCATAACCTGATTGTGTAGATGATCCGATGCATAGTAGTTAATCTCAAACATCAATCTCTAAGTACCTTCCACTACCCTCTTAGGGGATCATCCACACCCCAATCCGCATGATCTCTGAATATTGTTGGAAAATGTAGAAATTATGGGTGACACAAGGATTTCACGTTTGCGCATGCGCAGTAGCTACTATCAGTCCCGGGCTGATGATTTTCATAGGGGATCATCTTCACCTCAACTCGCATAATTCCCGAAACTTTCATCGAAATCAGATGGGACACCTAGAAGTTATGGCTGTAACAAGGAAATAAACGTTTGCGCATGCGCAGCAGCTACTATCAGTCCAGGGGGTGATGATTTTCATAGAAGACAATCTGCACGCCAACCCGCATAATCCCTGAAAATTTCATTGAAATCGGATGAGAATTGTAGAAGTTATGGCTGTGGCAGGTTGGAGACTTCATTATTATTATAATTGTTTGAGTTACTTACTATGGAAACGTAATGAATAAAGTTCAGTCTATGATTTAATTAAAACGAAATGTGTCGTGTTTCTTAATATTTCATTGGCGACGAGGATGAAAAGGAACCAAGTCAATTCTATCATGCCCAGATACTGTGGTGCCATATGATGAAACTTTGCCCTTGGTGTTAGTATGTGACGCATCAGAGCAAGGACTTGGAAGTGTCCTCATGCATAGGTTTCAGGACGGGTCAGAAAAACCTATTGCATTTGCCAGTAAGACTCTAGGTGAGGCTGAAAAAGGGTATGCTAATATAGATAGAGAAGCGTTAGCGATAATATTTGCAGTACGGAAATTTCACCAATATATATATGGACGAGAATTTGTATTGGTAACTGATCATAAGCCGCTACAAAGAATTTTCGGAACTGAAAGGAACCTTCCAAAAGTGACAAATAATCGGCTTATTAGATGGGCCATCGAACTTAATCAGTACCAGTATGAAATAGAATATCGGAAAGGAGAAGAAAATGTATGCGCGGATGCACTCTCAAGACTGGCGAGGAGCGATAGTTCAGTAGACACGGATATCACAGACATTAAATTCTTGAATCTGTCAAAAATCGAAACGTTGATGTCAATAGAGAAATTGAGAAATGAAAGCAACCATGATAAGGAAATAAAGGCTACAAAGGAGTACGTAATGAATGGCTGGCCAGAACAACCAACTCAAGACTTGAAAATGTATAAAATTCGGAAAGAAGAGTTGACAGTTGAAGACGGAATCCTGTTAATACTGGGTCGAATAGTGGTACCAATAAAAATGAGAAAACAGGTATTGGGAATTTTGCATTGTGGTGCATTGCTGCTATGAGATCAATAGCGAGGTACTATGTATGGTGGCCCCACATCGACAACAACATAGACGCGTTCGTGAAAGGGTGTCAACATTGTCAAGAGAATCAAGAGGATGTGGAGGAGGTACCATTATATCCATGGAACGTACCTGAGAGGGTGTGGGAGAGAATCCATTTGGATTTAGCAGGACCAGTCGATGGTGTAATGTGGTTGGTCGGAATTGACGCTTATTCCAAGTGGGCTGAAGTTGAATGTCTGAGATCCACAACATCAGTAACGTTGATCCAACGTCTGCGAACATGGTTTAGCAGATATGGAATTATAGTGTATTTAAATAGTTTAGGTATAGATAAATTATTAAGAACGAATCTTCAATATAATGATTCAAACAAGAATGCCTTCATTCAACGAAAACGCTCATTCTCTCTAACATCTGATCAGCTGTAAAATGCATGATAATTATAATAATAGTGAAGTAAGACACTACATCCCTTCCCTAACTGTCATTAATACTTCCCCACAACAAAGTCCTTATACTTCAACGGTGGCCTAACTCGTCTCCCACTTCTTGTGACTGTCCCTGTGTCTGAATCTCCGGGAGTAGTGGGGTCGCAACTTGCAGAAACGTGTGGCTCTCCATTCTGAAGTTCTGGAAGTGACGAATCCTTCGATTCTTGTGGCACTTTTTTGAAGAAAGATGAATTTCTTGTCACAACTCTTCCCTCACCAGCTGCTGTTATTTTCGTACCTTCCACGTTCGACACTTCCAATGGATTTGTGTCATATACAGAGGAATATTTGTTAATCTTCTTCTGTTTTAGAAGAACAGTATCTCCTTCTTGTAGGTCATGAGGCTTGGTATTCCTTCTGGAATCCGCATACTGCTTCATCTTCTCCTTACTCACAGCGTCATTAGCTCTTAAATTTTCGTCAATTTCCTCTTCATTGATATCAGACAAGATCTGTGGTAGAAACGTTCGAAAATTGTTTCGTAAGAGGGCTCGAGCCGGAGATATTCTTGTAGAGCAGTG
Organism: Apolygus lucorum; assembly: GCA_009739505.2. Lineage (NCBI taxonomy): Eukaryota > Metazoa > Arthropoda > Insecta > Hemiptera > Miridae > Apolygus > Apolygus lucorum. The sequence goes on from CM019178.2 coordinate 40,190,850, forward strand.
AGGAGTTGCACGGTATTGGAGCAAAAACTCCGGTAATACATCCTCCCAGTTCCTTTGTTCAGCAACAGAGATTCTGATGTTTTGTTCAAACTTGACATGAAGCGTTCCACACGACCATTGGCCTCGGGCCAATTACTAGTCACTCGGTGATGTTTAATTCTCAAGGATGAACAAAATTCTTAAAAGGTTTCCCATTGAATGGTGGACCATTATCCGACCGCAGTGAATGGGGTATCCCGAATAGTGAGAAAATCTTGAACAAGCATTTCGTAACATACCCCGTTTTTAGAGAAGTGATAACTTCAGCAACAGGATACCTACTAAAGTCGTCGATTATCACCAACACATACTTGCCATTTGGGAAAGGCCCCGAAAAATCAATCGAAAGGGATTCCCATGGACCCGAAGGAGTAGGTGACGGTCGAATAGGATCTCTTCTGATTTTGCTATCATTAGCTAGACAAGGAGTGCAACTCTTAACTGCCTTTTCCACCAAACTATTCATCGCTGGAAACCATACCTTGCTCCGAAGTAGCTCTTTCGACTTTGTCATACCTAAATGGCCACGATGAGCTAGAGCAACAACAGTCGATTGTAAACTTGATGGTATAACAAGGCGGCTCCCACGAAGAACAATGTTATCCGTGGTTACAGCGAGCTCTCCTTTCACAGTTTTGAAATTGCTAATAGCTGGGTTAGACCAATCCCCGGATCCTATGGCTTTGATAACTAGACGAAGTGGAGTATCTTTAATAGTTGCTTCAGCCAAACACTCACGAGATATTGCTGATGGTAATGTAGCATCAGTCACGAGGTTGATGAAATCTTCTTCGGAAGCATACATTTTGCGTTTACAAGGATGTCGTGACATATAGTCCGATGGGTTCTCTTTGCCAGGTATGTGGACAACCGAAAAATCATAACCCATCAGCTTGAAAAGCAATCTCTCAAGACGAGGTGACGAAGATGGACTAGTTCGAGAGAGGAGGGACACCAGGGGTTTGTGGTCCGTATGGACAATAAACTTTGCCCCTGCCAAAAAATCATGAAAATGTCCTACACTCCAAGAAACTGCCAACATCTCCCGCTCAATTTGTGAATATCTTTTCTGGACATCAGACAGACTCACACTGGCACAGGATATTATGTTTGCTTCATTTGCACCAGGTTGGGCCAATATAGCTGCAAGTCCGTCAGGACCGGCATCTGTATATAAATGGAGTTCCTTCCGGATATCATAATATTTATTGTTTATAGCATTACTAACTTTTTTCTTTAATTCATCAAAGCTTCTCTGCTCCACACCTGTCCACTTCCATTTCGAATCTTTTTTTTTATTAGCTCCCGCAGATGTTTAGTGCTACTAGCTAAATCTGGCAAAAACCGCATTAGGAAATTCACCATGCCTAGTAAGCTTCTTGTTTCTTGAACATCAGTAGGCGGAACCAAATCCAAAATTGCCCGTAGCTTCGCAGGATCAGGACTGATTCCGTCTTTAGAAAGGATAAATCCTAGATAAGGAACATTATCTTGACGAAACAAGCATTTTTCTTCGTTCAGTGTCAATCCAACATCATTCAATCGTTTTAAAACTTTATCCACCACTAAATCATGTTCCTTCATAGAATCGGTATAAATCAAAATGTCATCACTGACATTGACACAGTTGGGAATATCAGATATAATTTGATTTATAGTTTTGTGGAATATCTCTGGTGCTGAAGTTACTCCAAAATTTAAACGTTTATAATTGAAAATACCTAAATGAGTCGAAAATGCTGTAATGTGACGAGAATCAGGATGTAATTCCAACTGATGAAATCCTTTATTTAAGTCCAATTTTGAAAATGTCGTTGATCCATTAATTAAGGTTGCAATTTCTGTAAATGTTGGAGTGGGGTGACGCTCTCGTTGAATGGCCTTATTCGCATTTCTCATGTCTACACAGAGCCTCACAGCACCCCCTTTTTTTGGAACAATTATAGCAGGAGAAACCCAGGTTGTGGGTCCCACCGTTTTCTCTATAATATCATCTGCCAATAGTTTATTGATCTCACTCTCCAATTTTCCTCGAAGGTGAAATGGAGTCCTCCTGAAAGCTACAGCTATTGGAGAAACTGTCTCATCTATATGTAACTTTACTTGGAAATTCTTCAATTTACCAATGCCATCAAATACCTTGGGATATTTGAGTTTGAATTTATTGGCAGGAAGTATTGGGCGATCATGGGCGTTGGAAGGCGAAGTTGCATCATTGATTGTCAGAACTAAAGCTACAATTCCCAATTCTTTTGCTGTATCACAACTTAGCAACGAGTCTCCTTCCTTCACAACTACCACTTTTCCCGTTGTACTCCTATTCTTGAACCGAAAAGTTCCAATGAATTCTCCCAATGAATTTACTTGCTTGTTTTGATAGGCTCGTAAAGCACAAGCTGTCTCCTTCAGAGATGGTGCACCAATTAAAGATGAATATATAGATTCTGAAATAATGTTTACACTACTTCCAGTGTCGACAATAAATTCAATATTTCTTCCAAGAATCTTTACTTTAGTTACAGGGAGTCCTTTGGATTTAGCCAGTCCAATTAAATTTAGAGAAACATCAGAATCCTGCTCAGAATCACTATTGGTATACTTCGTTTGATTAATTGAATGCTGTTTCTTACTCTTAGGAATAGCTCCACTACTTTTCAACGAGCTAGAGCAGTACTTTGATTTTGGGAAATGGCCTTTAACTCCACAAGTAGCACATTGTTTTCCTTTAGCTGGACAATTTTCACCCTTCTTGTGAGGCCAACGACCACCACAACAAAAACAGGTAGCAATTTGTTTTTCCAATTTGTGAACTAACTCGTGGGAATTATTGGCAAAGGACCCAATTTGTACTCTGACAACCTCTTCACTCTGCCCAAATCTGAGAATATCTTCGAGAGACATTGTGTCGCCTCTCTTTAACATCTCTCTGCGCAATTTATCTGAAGAGGTACCCATAAGAATTTGAATACGTATTTCAAAATTCATATCATTAAAATCACAAGAATGAGCCATTTTCCGCAATCTCACGTAAAATTCTTTAATGGACTCAGATGGGTCTTGCTCAGTCTTACGAAATTTGTAAATTTCGAATAGAACATTCTTCCTGGGAGTGAAATATTCAGTTAATGCAGTTTTTGCATCTTCGTAAGACGGACCAATATCTGGTAAATTACGAAAAATCTCCTGTACCTCACCTCCCGCAGAATTGAGGAGTAACGCCCGTTTTCTCAAGTCATTAGTAACATCAGCAGCTACAACAAAAACCTCAAACTCGCCAACCCATGCTGACCAGCGGGTCGCAGCATTTTCATCCAGTTGGGGATTGAAGGAAGATGGCTTTACTACAAAATCCATTTCGAGAAAATAAAATGGCGGAACTTACCCGATCAGCGACGGAAAGATGAGAAGTGAAAAAAATGTTTTTACCACGTAGGTGATTCACTCGCGTCCCGGCACAACCCGACTAGTCGGACCACCAGCCTCCGATCGTGCACGAAATACCGACTTGCGCCAAATATAGTGTATTTAAATAGTTTAGGTATAGATAAATTATTAAGAACGAATCTTCAATATAATGATTCAAACAAGAATGCCTTTATTCAACGAAAACTCTCATTCTCTCTAACATCTGATCAGCTGTAAAATGCATGATAATTATAATAATAGTGAAGTAAGACACTACAGGAATCCCCGCAGAAGTTGTGACAGACAAGGACCTCAGTTCATTTCTGGTGAGATGGAGGAATTTTTGAAGCGAAATGCAATTCGAACATAAGAACTACGCCGTACCACCCGAGGAGCAACGGGCTGGTTGAAAGATTGATAAGGACATTGAAGAGACGTTACCAGACCATGAAACAAGAATTAAGGGATCCCTTATTAGCTTTGCAAAACGTGTTATTTAGTTATCGTAACGGGCCTCAGAAGACCATAGGTAGAGCTCCAGCGGAACTATTCTTTGGACGTCGATTCTCAACAATATTTGACAACTTAAAACCGAATGTCCGGAAACAGATGGAAAGAAAGATGTGGAAGCAGCAGGTGCAGTATGATGGCCAGAAGAAAGGACGATTTTTTTATGAAGGGGAAGATGTTCGGGTGAAAAACGAGATTAACCGGGGTTGGAGAGCTGGGAGAGTGGAGAAACGAAACGGACCTTATTCTTATGAGGTACGAACAGGAGGCATACTGAAGAGAAAGCATGCAGACCAACTACAGATACGAGAAGGAGCAGCCGATGACATGGAAGAGTCGAGAAGGTTGGAAGAGGAAGGAGAAGAAAGGATGAGGGGAGTAGTGTAGGATTGGTGACTTCATTATTATTTTAACCCTGTACTTAGCAACATCTAATATACCATACGTGTTTTCTATTCAAATTTTGACAGTATTGAAGCTTTTTTCAGTTTTTCATCATGTTTTTAGAGGGTCAAGGAACCTTACTGTAGGGGAAAATTGAAACAAATCCCCAAAGGAAACTACCGAATTATTTTGATAATTAACTCGTTACGTCTTTGATTTAGACTGCTCAGTTGTATTGTCGTTCATTCGCATTTACTATTTTATCTAATTGGTATGAGCAGCAATTGAGAAGGTATAACATGCAAACCTAGCTAGTACTACTATAGCAGTTCTTCCATTATTTTATTTTGTGGGGTCTTTTTCCCCATTTTTTAAAAATTTTTATTATGATTGAAATAGAACGTAATACATTTAATTCAATAACAATCTCATTCACCGGTGACAAAGTTAAATATATAAGTAGGTACTTACTATACCACAAGTGTTGAAAATCTGTTCAAATTTCAGCATTTTAGAAACTTTTTCAATTTAGCTTGTCTTTGGAGGGCCTAAAGTATACTTTAGGGGGGAAAATTTGAAAGAATAGCCATTGGAATACTTTTGCCAAGTACAGGGTTAATTGTTTGAGTTACTATGGAAACGTAATGAATAAAGTTCAGTCTATGATTTAATTAGAACGAAATGTGTCGTGTTTCTTACTATTTCAGCACGGATTTCATGATAGACACACAGACAGACAGACAGACACGGAATCAAAATTTTTCAGGAAGGTCTGAAAAGTCAAACGCGTGTGAAATTTTGATTTTGGAATTTTTTTTTTCAACCTAGAAAAGTGAAAACAAGGTTTGCGCTGCCTTGTTAGACTCGGAAGCAAAATCTAAGAAAAGGTACGAAGTCAAAATTTTTTCAACCGCATAAACTGTGAAAAAACATTTTAGGTTTCGGATGATCGAATTTTCTTGGAGTCGGTGACCATAGCTTCTCCACCATTCGATATTCATATTTATTTCTGTCATTCATGATTGCTGGAAACTATGCCAAAACTAAAATGCTTTGTGACAGTGATAACTATGGCGCGCAGATTGTAAGATGGTGGACAGTTTGATGGATGCTATGTAACATCAGGTGTCTGCTCCAGGTTTCAAACTTGCTGAACCACACAACTTACTTCTTCTTCTCACATCGTCTTGCGCAAATAAGAGGTTTCCGTGTTCCGAGGGCCGGGGAAAATGGGAGCTCGTGTTCGTCCGCCAAAGTTTGGAGGAAAGGTGAGAAGTTACAAACAACGGGAGCGCTGTTAGAATCATTCATGAGAGCCGAGAAAACCCCTTCAAGGAAAGTGCGATAATTAAGAAAAAATAGGTATAATTTCGATAGGAAGTTTCTGCTGCGTGTTTCAGACTACTCGTTTTGAGGGTAAAAGTTGAAGCAGAATAGTAATCGGAAATTTGAACCCCCTGAAATTTGAACAGAACAACTATAAATAATATACGATCCCCTTTAATAATGGCTGGATACGAGGTAGGAGGAGAAGTCACAGGTTTACAGCTTTTATCCCATTATTCTCATAAAACATATATTAAAATTGAAATACAATAAGAATGAATGAGATGATTGAGAGTAAGGTAAGTAGGCGAATTGAACGTGGCCATAGAATACGTAGGTATCATAGCTAATGATACCTGGTGGTTCAAATGTAAACAGGCCTTCAGCTACTACAATTTTATTTTACATAGAAACGAAAGAAAAAAAAACCTCTGGGATAATTCTTGCTCATAGTCCTCTTGCTTGGTAATACACCTTTTCCGACGATTCGTAAGATTTTAATTCCTTTTTCGGAAAATGATTTCGGACGTGTCATCCACTTGCGCATGAACTACTGAACAAATTCTTGAATTGCTTCTTTGATGTCTGAGTTCACGTTTCTCAAACACTTCTTGCCCTTTTTTAAGTTATAGGAGATATTTTATTTTGAAACGCATAGAGACTTGGGTGCACTGCTACACACACACGAGTCAATACCCAATATGGATTGGAGGAAGAAGGGGAGGCTGAGACAAAACTCATTCGTCTGCTGAAAAAGTGATGACGCCTTTTTTGTCTCAGAAGAGATCTTGTTGATAGATTTTCTCCATGACCGTCGAACGACACTCACCGCTTGTATTCGTGAATATCCACGGAAAGGAAATATGGTTGCCGTATGCTTACTTACCTGGTTACATCTACGCTGACAATATTTGGAATAAATCAATAAATATACGATTCATTTTATTTCCATATCACCAACTTTCATTACAATATGGAAAAAACTGTCATTCAAGCAATGACAAAATATGTTTGATAACATTTGGCTTTAAGCAAAAGCTGATTACTGTTGTTCATTCACTGGGTTAATCACAATAAGGCATGGAGGAAGACAGATGACTGGCGAGGCGTAAACGCGGTATGTACCCTAGCGCGGATGGACCTCTCGAGAGACATGATAGTGATGGAACTAATGTAGAACTGCAAAACTATAAGTGAAGCCTCCGGCTCCACCCTCCTCCGTTTATATACTTCAAGTCCTATTACCAAAAATACCTCAGGGCCAAAACCACCACCGCCTTCCAGCCCGGTCGAGATTCATCTCATAGAATGGTATCTTGAGAAAGAGAGGGAGTATCTATTATTGGTATGCACTGACTCCAGGCAGAGTCACAATGGTTGAATTTTGGCTCCTGAACTTGCTACCCTTTTATGGCAGTCTCTGAAATAGTGATCAACGAATCACCGTTAATCATAGAACTGAAAAGTCAATGGTTTTATGGAATGTAGATACAACAGAATGAAAACCAAGAATTCACCTCTCCTCCCGCTTAGTTGACGGTAATTAGAACTATTTAAATAATTAGAAGGATTTCTATTCATAGAGTAAACAAAACGGGATGCCATTTGAGAGCCGTCGATAGTAGTGGAACTAGAAACCCCTTTCCAGTACCTATTCAATTTTCTTCTCCTCTAGTATAACTTCTGGAATCCAAGTTATCTTTCTTGAATTCTATTTCCTTGTTAGGTCTCTTGAATTCTATTTTAGGGTTTCTCTTCAGATTCTTCAGTTGATAGAGCACATTGACCATAAGGTCTATTTACGGCTGTCTTTAGCTTTTTTGGACGTTTAATTTCACAAGAATAAGGGTCATATTCCCAGAAAGGGCCAATCGTTGTCCAGAGAAGATTCCGAATGCCCATTTATGATTTAGGCGTTTAAAAAAAATTCTCCATAAACTATCAACTTTGTTCTACTTCGGGCAATAAATAAAATATGCAATTATTCACGCAAAAATATAGAAATTAAAGTGCAAACGGCTAAATGTCCAGTAATCTGCCATGTTCGGACCCCTAGGTAGTCAACTTTGCTTGAACACTGTGAATCACCTATGAAAGCAGCGGCCTGAATTTGTGGTGATTCTTTATTGCATATACCTAGACATGAAAAAAATGGGTTTGCAGATTTTTTCAGAAGCAAATAAAGCGAGCAGGAGGATAAAATGTGCTTGTCCGGAGGTTTCTGTCTTTAATCTGCCTTTTTTGTGTTTTCGTATTTTGGCGGCTTTTTATCGTTTCCCGCGGTTTTACTACCACTGTAAGAGGTTAGGTTAGTCGTTAGGTTATCAAAGAAAGCGGTTGGAATCGTATTTCTTCTATGTGGAGGCGTGCACAGGTGGTTTCAGTTGCAAAATCGTGGTGTCACATTCACCGTCTGTCTTTCATCCGCCCTCCGTGAAACGGCAAGAAATCGAAATTATTTTTTCTTTTTGGTCTCTAGTTCTTGTTTCTACCGAGCTGGTTCCAGCGATATGGTTACACTTCTGCAGAACAGCACCAGAACGCGGGAAAAGCTGAAAAACCTAAGAGCCACCCGGGAACTTGTGTCTTTCATCTGCTAGTGATGGTGGCAGATAAAAGACTTTTTTCAGATTGTTACGATTTAATTTGAATTTCCCGTTGCAATTTAAAAACTTTACAATTTTTGACCTCAAAACTGTATTCAGCAACCGTAAAAATCACCTGGTACCAAGTTTTGGCTCGAAAAACCGATAAATGGAGATTACTTGGTTACTTTCGGAGGTTTCTAGGTTGCTATCAGAAAAACCGTGTTCCACGTTGGTTCAACCCTTTTCTACACCTGCGTCCCGCGTTGGTTCAATTTTTGTAATAACTCCCAGTTCTCGCTCCTCATGGAGATGGGGTTCCGAGCATTCTCCTTTACGCAGAAACCACGCCAATAGGTTTCTTTCGATAGATTTTCTTCTTTAATTTTTAATTAATTAATTAAGCGTCCTACTGTGTGTTCTTTCGTCGAAATTCAATCAGTATGGTGTGAGGTTATTCCCTGATTTTTGGCAGAACTTGGGTCGAACTTTTAGTTTTCTGAAATCTTGGGATACCGATTGTGGCTTTCTAGGAAAATGACCCATAAACAGTTTAGGTCAAAGTGGTAGCCACTGCGCATGTGAATTCCTTGTAACACCCATAATTTCCACATTTTCCATCCGAATTCGTTAAAATTTACAGGAATTGTGTGAGTTGACTGGTCTCTGTATGAGCGTACCTAGTACAAGATACTTGGGACTTATGTTTTGAGAGTAACTACGATCAATCATCGATCATCTATACAATCGGGGTTTTTCAAGGTTGACAGAAAATTCACCAAAATCAAAATTGTCTACTCGCGTTCTATGTTTTAGGGTTTCCTGAACAATTTTGGCTCCGTGTCTGTCTGACTGTGTGTCAGTGTGTGTGTGTCTGCTTAGTACTACTGCAGCCGTCTTGACATATCGCTCACAATGCGCAGAAGTCCGATCAGAGATGTTCTGCTCTTGCATGAGACTGCACTCACACTGCCGCCTTAACCACCCAAAAATTGGCTGAATTTCCCTGGACCGCCTAGAACATCCTCCTTAAATCCCAGATTACCAATGCGATAACCACATGTTTGGGCCATTCAAAGAAGCACTTGGTGGAGAGCGTTTCGAAAAAAAGGAATTAAAAAACTTGCAAGCCATTAGTATTACCAAGCCAGGGGACTATAAGCAAGAGTGATCCTAAAGGTTTTGTTGGTTTCCATGTAAAATAAAATTGTAGTAACTAAGGACCTGTTTATATTTGAACCACCCTCGTATTATAAAATTAGTTGTAATATATTATTTCGAAGTAAAAATGTTACATAGTTCTACTAGGCTATCAGGTTAGTAATAAGCTAACGTCACCCCAAAATCTTCAAATACCTATCCTGTCCTCAAAGTAACCTTTCTCCTCCCTCACAAAAGACAACTCTATTGAAACCTCCCCTGAGCCTCTACACCGTCGTCTGAGACCATCTCCTTACCTGCTACTCCTTTCTATCTATCTTCCAACTTTTTCATTTTGATCATAATGTTGTAGAACACCTGATAAGTGCCACTATTAACTCCTTATTAACATCTGTGCATCCCATCAATAACCCTTCATTTACCATAATTAACCATCGATAAATCACTAATAACTTTTTCAACACCGCCAAAAACTCTGTATGAACAATCAATAGCCCTGTATGGACCACAAGTAGGTTTCTTACATGGACCATAACTAACCCTTTACATTAAACTAAAACCATAGATGTATATTATTAGTAATTAGGGAGTAATTTTTCTCTTTTCCATAACTATCGTTTGAGATATTTATACATCATTAAGATATTTATTATTGATATCTTAAAATCTCTCGTCTAATATATAATGTATAGTAGTCATCAAGTCCTCGACAACGTTCATTCTTCGCTTAAAAATCCCATTGCACTAATTCCTCTTCGCACTCTTCTTTCTTTTCTTCAAGCAGCGACTCTTCATTAATTTCACAAGCGTAAGCTGAAATAATAACCCACAGCAGCCAAGAAAAACGGTCCGAATCTACTGTCGTAAAAGCACAAGGAAGAAAAATAAATAAGACTTAATGGACATGTTTTTCCACAGATTTTTTTCTTCCCTCCGGAAGCTATTCGTATACAAAAGGCTTCTGGGCCCAAAACAACTCAACTTTCCTACTTATTTTCAACAATGCTCCTTCTTTATTCGAGTTGAGAAGCGAATTGAAGTCAATAATAGTCGTGGTAATCTCCTAGGGATCGATTCAGAATAATTCAACTCGAAATCAGAAAGACACCAAACTCGAAAACGCTGCAAATTATTACACATTGGTTTATTACTTTTCTATATTGATCACTCGTCTGCAAAGCCACCAACCATCCAACATGAAGAAAAACATCGATCGCATTTCGGCCAACTAAAATTTGATTGGAGATTAGGCCTCTTTTGCGATTCACACTCGTGTTCCTGATTTATCGTACTTCCAACCCTTAAATTCTCGTAGGGAGCGAACGGTTCGTCCTACAGAGCTTCGGGTGGTCTCGAAAAATCCTAAAAATGCTATAGAATCTTAAATTGAAGGAAAAACAATACCTTTATATCAAAATTTTTCGAGCTAGGGCGTTTTCAAAATTTCAAAATTCATTTTTGAACCCTTAGAAGTGACCTACATCAACCAAAATCTTCGGGGCACAACTAGACCCCAGATGGAGCCTACATACTAAATTTTTATTCGATTTTTGGATTCTACGTAGGTAAAAACGTATTCACGTAGAAACGTAAACCATCAAGTTTTGAGGGGGTGTTAAAAAAAAAATTTTCTTGGTCGATTCCAAAGGGTTTTTATTGAAAATAATAAACCTTAAACTGCTGATACTTCTAACATTATGACCATCACGTTGCCTGTTTTATGAATGTTAACAAATATCAACATGATCCAGGAGTAGTTCCGATTAAGTTATTATTTTCCTTTTCAAAAGTATGTACAGTGGGGATTGTATTGATGGGATCGTGATAACTAATTATATACAGAAGCAATCACTGGAGAATTATTCGAATCGTAGCAGAACTGCCCATAGGAAGCGTGGTGGCCCATAACAAAAAGGGCCCTTTAGGTCGATTCTCTAACTCGTTATGGGATAATAGCGACAACGAAGTGTCGTTCTGATAACAATAACGATTAATAGCGACGATCGCGATTCTGCAGACGCGAAATAGCGACTACTGTCGCTCAGTCGTCGCTATTCGGCCGAAAAGTGTTGTTACCATCTCGACGGCTCGAAACCCCCGAAAGTTTTGTTAATCAAATCATTATGAGAATAAAATTGATGCATACGTACATAGTTTCTGGTGAATATTTTAAAAATAATATCCGACCGTCATAATGAGCAGTTCATTCGCCGTTTTAATTTGTGTTACTTGATTTTTTTCTACAATTGTATAAAACAAAAATCGTAGTATTTATATTATTTCAAGCTGTTAATTCGTATAGAAATTCATGTACTCTATTGATCATAGTAAAGAGAGTATTTTCAATGGAATTGAGTTTTTGACTAACTATCAACAGCATTTTTTATATCAACATTGAATGATGATAAAAATAATTATACTGTCATTTTCGAAAATTGGTAGGTAACTACATAAAATTAAAATAGTTAGCTTATAAAATAGGTAGATCCTAGTTGAAATCTTAACTATTTTATTAAATATGTGTCAGCATAAAAACTTCCTAAAATGAAGAAAACACCTAAAATTGATAATTTTTTGCTAAATAATTATTATTTTTAGCACAATTATTGTGCTGATAATGCTCTTTTTCATACCAACTTACCTGCTATTACCTGAGAAAATATTTCCCTCGAATTTACGATTGTTTATATCCGTAATCGACATCGACGGTAGGAGAGAATATGACGAGGTAGATGATAATTGTAACATAAAATTGACTTAAAGAAATATGAATGTGGAGGTAGATAAATAAATTATGTCATGAATTTTAGTTTTATTGAATACAATAAGTGATATTATGTTCATTCAGTCTTATAACTTACATGAAACTTTAAAGACTAAAACAGCAATTCATAAATTTTGAAGTGACATTAGGTTTTTTTACCAGTGAGAGTAAAATAGATGTCTACTTTGTTCTGAAAAGACATCGAGAAATCAGAAATGTTTGATAGTAGGCAGGCAGGTACTTGTTTCCCGGAATCCCCCCTTACCTTATCCCCCCTACCTTAACATGGCGCGGGGTGTGGTGCGGGAAAAGTGCCACGGAGTTGCGTGAGTTGGGCATCTCAGTAGGCGTACTCCGTGGTATCACCACCCGTATCCTGCTCGGCTCATATTTGAACTGGTGGTCGTTTTATAGAGGCACTTCCCTTCATCCCTCTCTCCCACCCCCACCTTCCTCATCTTCCCTTATCCCTAGGGCCGGCGTCGGGTGAGTCCTGGGCGTCCTCCCCATTATTTTTTTATTTATTTATTTTTATTTATGGCGTGCCCCCTCCGTCAAAAAAGACATTTTGTCTTTAAGGGGAGTTACCAAAAAAAAAAAAAAAAGAAAAACAATAATGTGTACCGCACACAATTAGGCAGTTATCTATGGTCTTCTCACTCGAAGTAGTTGAAAGTACGAATGAGATGGATGTGTGAGGTATAAACGATAAATAACAAGACGATTCATTACCTTGTAGTAAGATGGACAGGCAGTTGATTATTCGAAGCATCGTGGACGGACGAAATTCATACCAATGTGACTGATGAATTCGATTTATGAAGAGGAATTATTTCCATTTATCATTATTCCATGATACAAAAGCACGAATCACGAGAAAAATTCCGTTTTTACGCGTCATTCCTTTGTATATTCACCACGGCAAAAAATATGAATCCGACGTTTTGCAAACTGCAGTGAACTTCACCTACCCGTGATAACAATAATTGTTCCCAATTATTGGAAACTATTATCAATACGTCTTCCCATTGGCTAAAAATCACGCGTTGCTACCTTTCGCTCGCCCTAGACCGAAATATTGTCGGATCACATAGCGACGTCGTTATTTTGAAATGCAACGACCAAACTTCGCTAGGTATGCCCGATAACAGAATTTCAATTTCGTTATCGACCTGCCGTTGCACGGGAGGGATACCGAATCTGACGCCATAACGTCAACCAAATAGCGAGTTACAGAATCGACCTACTGGGTCAGAACCAAGCTCTGCTACCATGAAATGGAATTGGAAGTACTCTGGTGAAATAACCAACTCGTATTTCGGAAAAATAAGTAACTCATTGATGAAAGATACTTGGTTCAAAACAGCCGAATGGGGATGTCATTCATTATTTGAATGAGAACATTATTTGATTAAATTTTGGTAATACTTGCTCTGTATTCAAGACCACCTAAAAAAACAATTTGGAGTTTTTTAAATATATTTATTCACGAGGTTGATCGTATAATTTCAACGATTCGTGCGACGTACCACACCCCCTAGGCTGACTACTCTGTCAAATAGCTAACAGGTACTTCGATTTTCCTAACCATAGCTTTGAAGATTTCATAGAAAATTCGCTCATTTACTCATGCTACATGAATGGACTTTTAGCATGGAACATGCTTTAGCCATCACCTAACTGGGCAAAAACGTGAAGAAACCGTAAAACAAAAGTAGCGCTGTGTTTTGTAATGATTTTCACTTACAACCGACCAGTTTCTAAGGAAAATCGTTCATCCTACGAAAATCGTTCACCACTCGTTGAAAAGCCCTCAATTTATCCGTAAATTATATACTGGCAAAACAGCTGTAAATATGGACGAAGCTGAGACATTCCTCTGATTTTTACCAAAACCTAATCAAAGGATCTTGTTACTTAGGCTTTTAGTAGCGATGTGTTCTTCGAAGTTTCAGATGTTTTCGATTTCTTAATAATAACAATACCTTCGGGACATAAGGAGGTGACTGAAATGACGAGCAATTTGTGTTAAGTTGGCTAGGTACAGAAGGGGGCTTTAGATGCGAAAGAATATTAAACAGCATATATGTATAGGAGACTAATAAAGCTTAGAGATTATTAAAGTTAGAGAATATTAAAGTAATTTAGTATATGTTAGAGTGTTGGGGATGAAATGGACTGTATTAATGGTAGCTGATTTTTAACTACCGTTTTAGTTTAACTACTACTTCGATACCATCTAACTTCAAGCAGTAAATGATAGGTACGTAGTAGGAAGTAGTAGTTAAACTAAAACGGTAGTTAAAAATCAGCTACCATTAATACAGTCCATTTCATCCCCAACACTCTAACATAATATGTTAGTAATATGTTTAGTATAAACACCACGGCAAAAAAAAAAAAAAAAAAAAAAAAAATAACTAAATAAATTACTAAAAAAAAAATAAAAAACAGTAACTAAATTAACTGTGTGTTAACTAATTAACTGTGTAACTAAATTACTTTAATATATTCTCATATTATGAGAAGTTTGGGAAGTACCTGAAAATGATACAGAAAAACAGGCTAAAGGATCCAAAATTCTGGGGAAACTAGGAAAAGGAATGGTAAAAACGCTGCAAATTATTACACAATGGTTTATTATTTTTCTATATAGATCACTCGTCTACAAAATCACCAACCATCCAATATGAAAGAAAAAAAAATCAAAATCACCAACCATTGATCGCATTTTGGTCAGCTCTAATTTGAACGGAGATTAGGCCTCTTTTGCGATTCACACTCGTGTTTTGATTTGTATATATATATTTCAATATAATCCCTTAAACTTTCGTAGGGAGCGAACGGTTTGTCCTACAGAGCTCGGCTTTGTCTCAAAAAATTCTATAGAATCTTAAATTGAAGGAAAAACAATACCTTTATATCAAAATTGTTTGAGTTAGGGCGTTTTCAAAATTCCAAAATTGATTTTGGAACCCTTAGAAGTGACCTACATCAACCAAAAGCTTCGGGGCACAACTAGACCCCAAATGGAGCCTACATACCAAATTTCATCAAAATCGGTCAATGCTAAGTGGCAAAAGTGCCGCGTACGGCGGACGGACGGCCAAATTTTTATTCGATTTTTGAATTCTACGTACCTTGAATCGTAAACCATCAAATTTTGAGGGGGTGTTAAAATTTTTTTTTTCTTGGTCGATTCCAAAGGTTCATTATTGAAAATAATAAACCAAAATGGACTGACCTCGTGACGACGACGTCGAATTTTACCTGGGGCCCCAGATGTTGAAATCCTCGCTGTAACCGTGTTTTCCAGGGTGAGTTGCGCGGAAAACTGTCGCGGAAATTCCGGGAAACTCCGACCGGGACTGATTGAATTTGGAAATACTGAAAATCGGGTTTTTTATAAGGTTCGAGTCACGCATGTGGTGGTGAAGCCGTAGAGCGCCGAACGAGAATGTTCTTGAACATGGCGGGGAGGTAGCAAATCTAAGGGAGGGAGAGAGGAGAAGGTAGCACCTGTCTATCAGTCATCAAAGCGTCTAGGTAGGTACTAGTATTCCTAATTTGCCCCGAACATAGAGATTATCAAAATGCGTCCTTTTTCTGTCCAATCATGTATTGTTTAGTAATTTACTTATTACTGTGATGTATAATAGATATCAATTTATTTACCTATCTGGAGCAATTTTGTTAAGATCCTACCCTACAACACGGGCCAAGCCTAACGTCGGGTAGGAAATCTGAGCAAATTGCATCCCTTCATGCATTTATATTATTGTAAAAGTGTACAAATTGGCGCGAAATAAACATACATCTATCTTCATATCTATCTATCTCTATCTGATTTGAAAAGCAGGCCAATAAAGAGCTAAATTGAAACAACAGACAACTAATTCCTAGGAAACAGCCAACAAACAAAACACGGCTAAAACCTATTCCATGTTTTTTTAATTTTAGCCAAAGGCTCTAAGCAGAAACCATCCGGGGGTCCAGGGGGCTGCCCGTCCGTCATGAAGGCCCATCCCTTCTTCCACAGGGGGAAGGTAGTATTGGCACCCCAGCGTCGTTCGCGGAGCAGTTCCTCGGAACTGCTACAAGTTCAACTTCTCTTCATCTGACCAGAATTCGAATACTTAAAAGTTCTTTAGAAATGAGAAAACAAAGGAAAATCAAGTTTGCTCTAGACAAGGCCGACAAACGAAAAAACGCACCTCCAAATTTGTTCAGTAATCTCTACAACGGAAAAAATTATATTCAGTCCTCTTCAACGTGAATATTTATTCATAAATTAATATATTTCATTGTTTTCAGTGGATATCAAACAACGTCCGAATACACGTTGGAGTTGTGTATTCACCTTATGTTTACTGCAGGTACATTATCCGCTTTGTTCTTCATTGTCCGTTCGGGATCCAGCATATTTTACCGCCTTTTGAATACGATTCAGACGAATAAAACGAAGAGTTCTATTGTTCAACGACTATTCAACCTTACAAAAGATCAGATCTCCTTTCTCTCTCAAAGCTTAAGTGCCTCCATCTTGCATCTAGAACTAGCTTTTTCACTCCAATGTTTGCAATTTTCTAACTGAGGCTTTTCTACATATTTTTACAAATTCAACTGCGGAAAGATACATGATTAGTTCATATTCATGATTCTGTAGAAATTGAAGCACAAATGACAACATGTTTTTAAAACTTTTTATTTATTTTTCAACATTTATTTAAATATTGTTTAAACATCGAAGATTTCATAATATTCTCACCTACTTTTGATCGAATCAACGATGTCATCTAGAATTGACATGGCTTTAAAGTTACCTATCCCCTGAGATAGTTGAATAATAAAGAACTGAAAAAGAATGACCGTGGTAGAGAAAGAAAAATTGCGTGTGAAAACTGCTAATGCTCTCAAATTAATGATATCCTTATACACTGATTCCTGAAGATCTAATAGCCTAATTTCACTCGGTGATGGTTTTCTCGAAACTTCCCTTCAGATTTGGTCTGTTTCACTTCTTATGCGCTTCTGTTTCCACAGTCAAAACTTCTAAACTATTTGATAACTACTTCCATAAGGTCAACGATAACATTTTCACCATCATAATAGTGCTCCTTGTGAATAGCATTGTGACATGCCAAAAATCTGCAATTTCGGGAAAACGAGTTTTAAGTTTCACATATTTCACATAGTTCGCCACATCGTGATTTTTTGTATTATTTATTCTTTGTTTTTGTGTGAAGTGATACATAAGGAGTTCAGCTATTTTCTCAAATAACCATGAGTCAGTAGGACAAAATATGATGAAGTTTTACCTCAAATTTTGAAAAAGGAGGAGAAATTAAAAAAAAACTGAGGAGAGTACTGTGACAACTCTGAGGAGAGTAGTCCGACAATTCAAATATTATGAAATCCAGGATACTTCAACTAGAGGAGTAGCATTACAACTCAAAAATGGCACAGTACTCACGTGTCACGTGTCCGACTTCTCGCCTGCAATTGGCTCGAAGGGGTTATCACACTGCTATCCTAGTGTGACATCCCCACTCCGACACAGGTAGAAGTGTAACTACCGCTCCCAAGCGATAAGGATTGAACGATACGCTTGTAACGATACTATTTCCTAGCAGAGCTCGACGAGATCTATATGTATGTAAGTTTACCTCAAAACTCAATATTTTGGACTTGTTACACTGCTATTCTCAAGAGGCGAATAACTAAGGTATCGAGGAGAGTGAGCTCCATTCGCTCCGCAGGACAGACAGTAGGATGAACCTGACCAAGGAGATAAAAAAGGACAATCCACTTCCTCGGAACTAAGAATGACTGCTCTTGAGACTCTAAATGAATCCCTGGCCCCCTGTGGCTGAGCTATACATACAGGCGGATCAGCTAAGGGTGCACCCAGAATGCTGGGGCACTGTCTTCGAAATAAGAGCGCCAGTTGGAGTCATTGCCTCAAATTTTGATGGTGAGGTCAAAGCTATTCAGCTGTCACTGGAAGAGTGCATGAAGCTTAACAGGCCTCCCAATATTGTTATCATGGTTGACTCACAGGCAGTGATTACTGCAGTAGCGGGTATTTGCCAGGCAGGCGAATCTGATGCTGTTCAGCAATGCAGAGTACCTATTAGCCGATACTTGGCTGAATAAAGGCATCCGGCTTGAATTCCTGTGGGTTCCCTCACACTGTGTACTACATGGGAACACTGATGACCAAGACAATAATACATCTTACCCGTTATGCAGCGAGACGAGAGGTTCAACGACAGTTATTGCTGATACAGTTGCCTTGAGACTCAAAGAGACTGAACCGGGAAAGAAATGGGAACCCCTGATGAGTATACCGGGGAGAATCCCGTCAGACCTTCCTTGCAGGGTTGGATTCGCCTGCTTCCGCACCCTCACAGGTCACAAATTCCTTCAAAAGCATCTCCTGAAGCATCTCTAGTGGAGGAGTCTCCAATGTGTGAGCTCGATGAGGCATAAGAAATGGTTGGGGCCCAAATAACTACTATTTGGTTGTAAGGAGAGCCGATCCAAACAGGATTTCGCAACCCCCTCCATCTGCAAGCAGATAGATGAAACCCAGAAAAGCCCTAGCAGGGTGATCGAGGGAGTGGAAGGAACTCAACACCCAGGAGCCCCAGGGGAGCTAGTCATAGCTACCAGCTCCTCTAGTTACCTGTTAACCTCCTCTGTTTGTATTAACACCACAGGTTAGGCCGAACCTCCTAGCTAAGGTTCTTCCAACTAGACAGGTTGGTACCCGAGTTCATAACAGAACTCACATGCCGAGAGACATCTTCAGGGGACTAGCCCTTGAGGATACCATCTCTCCCCTTGTAGCCTTCTTGGTACAAGCCCATGAAGTAGGGTTTGCTCAACCACGACCACCACGAATCCGACATCAACTGAGGGGCAGGCAGGCTTTGACCGAAGTCGGTGCATCGGTAACCTAGGGCTCCCCTCGCCCATGGTACTGGTAATTTAGATGAGTAAGAAGCCTCTTACGGCATTACTGCTATCCCCAGAAGCCCGACCAGGTACCAGGCCCGGAAGCAGAGAATTTGTACCTGCTCCCTAACCGCTCTACTCCTGTCAGAGGCGTGTGCCAGAGTGGAGTGCCAGAGTGCCAAGTGGTTGGGGACCACTTGGAGCGCAGCTAGGATCTTCAAGATGTTAGAACATCCATTGTTAATTAATGTAGTTATCACCGCACTGCAAATTTATATTGGGCTGAAATTTATGTTGGATGGCTGAAATCGTCACATCGAGTCGGCGTAATTTAAAAAGAAGTATCGAGTGGGCTGGGCTGCAGTGAATGCTGGCCTGTTTGAGTTAGAAAGAATATAAGAAATGGGAACCCCTGATGAGCAAACCAGGAAGAATCCCGTCAGATCTTCCTTGCAGGGTTGCTTCCGCACCCTCACAGGTCACAAATTCCTTCAAAAGCATCTCCTGAAGCATCTCCAGTGGAGGAGTCTCCAATATGTGAGCTCTACGAGGCAGGAGAAATGGATGGACACCACTTGGAGCGTAGCTGGGGTCTTCAAGATGTTAGAACATCCTTTGTTGACGAATGTAGTTATCACCGCACTGCAAATTTATGTTGGGCTGAAATTTATGTTGGATGACTGGAATTGTCACATCGACAGGGAGTAATTTTTAAAAAAGTATCGAGTGGGAAGGGCTGCAGTGAATTGCTAGCCTGTTTGAGTTGTGTCTGTTTTCTCTCAAAATGGAAGCTCTCCTCAAGAAAACTGCCTTTGGTAAGACGCAGTTCGCCGATTGCTTGGCACTCCTCATGCCTCATTTTGACTTTTTTTTTTTTAATTTGTAAGTCATTTGTGACTAGAATTTTTAATAAATTTCAAATATCGATAATTGCTTCAATTTCAAACATTGACAATTGCTTGGCACTCCACATGCCTCATTTTGAAATTCGTTTCATTTTGAAATTTGTGGTGAATCGCTAGCCTGTTTGAGTTGTCTCTGTTTTCTCTCGATATGGAAGCTCTCCACAAGAAAACTGCCTTTGGAAAATCGCATTTCGATAATGCGGGGTGTGCGCATGGGTCGGAATAACTGTTTATTGTCATTTTTAATCTAAACTAGACCTCCTTCTAGCGTGAGAAGACCTTTTTCTGACTTTTCGAATGTTTCAAATGTTTCTGACTGTTCGTTTTGAATGTTTATGAAGTCATAGTGGGCTGGGGAAAAAGATCCACAAAATCAGGCGCACCCCCCCCCCCCCCATTGCTTGGCAATTTACAATTTGTTTTTTTTTTTTAAATTTGTAAGTCATTTTTCTTGCGACTCAATTATTAATTTTTGATTAATTTCAAATATTGAGCAGTTCACCCTCTACATGTATGTATTGTACCTTGCACATGTAAACTTGTTATATTTGCTACCAGCAAAACCATCTGATTTTGTGGAAGACGATTCTCATATTAAAACGGTTATCCACATCGAATCTGGAGGGTTCGAGAGTTCATCTTATTGCGACATTTCAATTTTGTGGTGTTATGTTATTTACGAATATAAAAATAATTCCGGAAACTGCGATAAAAGCTTGAACTACCACAAAAAGGGTGACGTATCCTTCGGCTGTTTTATTCTTTCTCACTGGCTAAACCGTATAAATATTATAGCCTGACCTAATTCGCTGGTTGGAACGAAAACACGGCAGTTACGGGAGAGTGACTTAACAGTCCACTAAAAACTACCCTAATTTCCGGAGCGTGTCTCAACCTGAAAACACGTCAATTTTCCAGCAAGGGGAAATAGAAATTTTAACATCGAGAAGGTGTAATTTTTCAGTGAGCGTGACAATCGTAACTGTAATCATTTTGACATTTAATGGAGCGAAACAAGGAAAAAGTGATCCAATCTCGATATTTCGTTCAGATTCGATCTGGAACGAAATAATGGGGGAAAATTCGTAATGGAATTTTCTGAACGTACACTGACACAGCTGAAACAAACGAAGATTATTTATCTTGCAGATTATTTTGGAGAGTAACGCATGTTTGCTGGAAATGGAGTCGTACGTACAATCGGATGGAAAATTGGTCTATAATCCCGGAGTTTGACGGGAGAATCCTCTTGTTTGACAAGTCTGCGCTGATATTTAATTACCAGATGACAAAATAAAAGTGGAATAGGGTAGGGAAGCTTCGTAACATCTGTACTAAAGATCGAAAGCGCTACAAATTATTACACAAACGTTTATTATTTTTCTTCATAGATCCTCATCTGCAAATAACACAGCTTTGCCATCGCCACTACCTACCACCCATATGTACTATCTACTTATTTCACAATCAAATTTATTCGGAAGAAATAGACGATTCACTCTCAAGTCGAAGAGAGATAGAGTTCTGGGTACCTCCATTAGAAAATTTGAATTACTGGTTGCTAAGGAGTCAAACCTGAGGACATCTCGAATTAGCTAACAGTGATCTCATTTTGGTCAGCTAAAACTTGAACGGACATTAGGCTTCTTTTGCGACTCACACTTGTGCCTCAGATTTATCGAAAATCCAAGGAAGCGAACGGTTTGTCCTACTGCAGAGCTCTGGGTGGTCTCATTCGATTCTAAAAATGCACTACTATTTATTGATGAAAAAAAACAATACCTTTAAGTCGAAAGTTGTTGAGGCATTTTCAAAATTGAAATGAAACCAATAGCGTTGGGGTACTAATTACTAGACCCCAAATGGAGCTCATAATATGAAATTTAGTATATTATTGTAAATTTCATCAAAATCGGTCGATTGTTTATTCGTTTTTTGGATTATACGTCCCTTAAAACCTAAACCAACAAATTATGAGGGGTGGTTGAAATATTTCTTCTTGGTCGATTTGAAAAGTTTACCTATTATTTCCAATAAAATAAAATTTGGTCTTCCTCAATCAAAAAAAAAAAAAAAAAAATTGTCACGCGTTTTTCGTTCTTTTGTGGAGTTTCTTGAACATTTTTGTTACCAACCTCCACAAAATCGTGAACTGATTATGATGACATTTCATGGTTCATAGGGTCAATTTGTAGTGTTCTTCAGGATTAAGTACATCATAATTTAGCCAATACATCCTTTGAGCATTTTGGTAGATGTTAGTCGTGGTTACAATGAGTCATTTTCTAGCTCTTTGGATTTGGCGTGTTTCAGGGGATCACAATGGCCATGTTGTCGAAGATGGAATTTTAAACTGAATATCTTCCATGGTTAACCTTGTGAAGAGTGAATTCATGACCGTTTTGAACAAACCGGAGCTTAAGAGCTCCTCTGAAACTTAAGTTTTTCAAGCACTCTTCAGCCATTTAGGCTTCCCGATGGGGAATTTTTCTTTCCGGTTTTTGAACTACCGAAGGGAGAGAAATCAGAAAATATTGCAAGTGCCTGGTTATCATCTAAGAGAGAGTATCTCTACTTTGAAAATTAAGACACCACTCTACCACGCCTTAGAGCTTTTCTAAGGCTAACTTTGAAAACTCAGGTAGGTAGAGAAGTAAAAAACTAGTTCTTCCGAGAGGAAACTTCGCTTTTAGTTACTATCCGGCACGTAATGAGTTTCATACTTTTCCCACTCAACTCCAAAGGAAGTTATGAGGAGCTGAGATGATGAATATAATCATAGTTTATTGGAGAAAACACTGGTGGTGTCTTAAAAACAGCTATAAATAATTTATATTGATTGATTATGGTCAGGTTACATATTACATTAAATCGAGAAACAAATAATACTGATCTACAACTACGTCAGGTACAGTTGAAATTGGCATGAAACAATTAATGTATCTTATAACGTTGTAAGATCAAGTCTTACAGCCTTGTCAATATTTTAGTGTGGAACAACGAGGTTCGAGTTGAAGTAACCCTAGTGATTGAGGCAGAACATCATAGAGAAACACATTATGTGAACTTGGAGTCTGATGCTAAGCCTATTCTCGCATACACACTGTCACTCGCATATCGGTTTGCTATCAAGTCCTTGAAAATGCTACGTGGTAGATACCCAGGAATGGTTGCGCGGGAAGTTGTCAGGTCTGAGGTATCGTGGTTTCGGGCTCTGGCCGGACTGGCGTCGACCACAAACCATGATTTTGATTCCTTAGTAGCGGAATAACAGTTCGTGGACACTGGGTCTGGTTGAAAGGGTTCATTGACTATACAGGGTGGTCCTTAATGAACGTACCACCCTTTCAATTTCGTTGTTTGTGGAGAAATCAAAAAACTTGTCGAAGTAACTCCCCTTATTTTTTTTGTAAAGAATTCAGGAAAAATACTTTTGCGCAAAAAAATTGCGCGCAATTGTGCGCAATTGACACTAACTTTGTTTTTTCAAATACGAACCCTCATTTTTTATTGCAGATTCAGATTCTACGTCAAATTTCATGAGAAATTCATACCTGAATCGATTTTTTTCATTGCGTGCAACTGGTACTTTTCGCGCGCAAAGTGACCAGGGTGCGCAAAAGTGAGTTTTTTTAAACCCCAAGTGTGGCACATTTTTTTTCATTATTCTTTCGCGACACGGGCTGGGGACCGGCTATGGCAGGATTAAAAATAAATGCCTCACTTCTAAATTAGAAAACAAAATATTGGAAAGTAGATAGGTACTTACCTACTTTAATGTAAAAAAAAAGCTTCTCATCTCAAAGTTTTCAAAAAAAGAATTAAAAGTTACAAAATCTCCGAAAAAGTAGTAATAAAAAACTAAGATAGTAATAATCAAATTAAAAAATCACAGCAACTGCTCGAAATCACCTCTTTTTGCCTGCAGACAAGTAACTTTTAATTTTTTTTAAAGGTTTTTAGCTTTTTTAATTTTTTTTTTACATTAAAGTAGTAAAGTAGTTCCTACCTATTTAGAGGAGAGTAATTTATTTTTAATCCTGCCATAGCCGGTCCCCAGCCCGTGTCGCGAAAGGGTGAGGGAAAATAAAGTCCAAAAACATTATTTTTCCTTCTAAATTTGGAAAAATAACGATGAAATCGAAGAAAGGACCTCACCACGTGATTCTGCGTCAAAAATAATGAAAAAAACTGTGCCACACTTGGGGTTAAAAAAAAACTCACTTTTGCGCACCCTGGTCACTTTGCGCGCGAAAAGTACCAGTTGCACGCAATGAAAAAAATCGATTCAGGTATGAATTTCTCATGAAATTTGACGTAGAATCTTAATCTGCAATAAAAAATGGGGGTTCGTATTTGAAAAAACAAAGTTAGTGTCAATTGCGCACAATTGTGCGCAATTTTTTTGCGCAAAAGCATTTTTCCTGAATTCTTTACAAAAAAATAAGGGGAGTTACCACGACAAGTTTTTTGATTTCTCCACAACCAACGAAATTGAAAGGGTGGTACGTTCATTAGGGACCACCCTGTATAGGAGTTGAGTTGACGGGGTTTGGAGGTATAATCAACCTGCCAACAACCTCAGAATCAAGATGTGGTCGTGGCGGATCAATAACCAGCCTGTCATCACCCAAATTTGATGTCATCAGCTCGTTGAGAAATGTGTCAACTTTCACATGTCGTCGAGCAAAATGGTAATAATTTGTTTCCTCGCTTGAAATGCAAACGACGGAATTTACAAGAGAAGTGACTCTTAGTGCCCCCGAGGGAAATCATCGCGGTTGAAGGATTCGACTCGGTTGGTCTTCGTTGGTCCTCAGTTTGACCTCCTTCGGCGACTTTATGAAGCGGACCATCAGTCACGATTAATCTCCCGCCAAAATACCGTCATGTTGATGGAATATTGTTGAAACAAGATGGTAGAGATTCAGCCTCAAATTTCTTTTGGTTTATTATCTCAATAACAAACTTTTGGACTCGAGCAAGGGGGAAAACAGTTTATGATATATGTTTTAAGGTATGCAGAATTCAAAAACCGAACAATAATTTTTCCGTTCGGCCAGTATAAAATATGCTGAGGTGCTTCAGTCTTACCTCACCAATCGCTACTTCAGAATAAAGCAAGAAGTCGCCTACTCAGAGCCAAAGCTAATCAATGAAGAAGTACCACAAGGGAGAGTTCTTGGACCACTCTTGTCCTTTATACCAGTGATCTCCCAGAAATTAGAATGAAAACCACAGTCACCTTCGCAAAAGATACAGCGATTTTGGCAGTCGGAGAATGTAACACTAAATCCACCAACAAGTTAAATCAATCAATATCCAGCTTACAAAAGTAAACAGCAAAATGGAGAATAAAAACAAATGAAACTAAGTCGGTACATGTCGATTTCACTAACAAGAGAAATGATTATATTCCGGTACATTTCATGGGAAAAGTTATTCCGAATACTAATGAAGCCAAATACCTAGGCATGACACTAGATGCCAAACTTAGATGGAAAGCCCATGTCAGAAGAACTCCTTCCAAAATTCAGAAAAATGCATTGGCTAATGGGGAGACGGTCGAAGTTGTCAATCCAGAACAAGCTTGCATTGTACAACCAGTCTGGACTTATGGAGCTCAGCTTTGGGGCTGTACGGCTCATTCAAATCGAGAAATCATCCAGAGATTCCAGAACAATGTGCTAAGAACGGTGGTAAGTGTACCATGGTACTTTCAAAACGAAAGTCTCCATCATGAGCTTCGGATCGAAACAAAAAACGATGCTGTAAAGCGACAAGCTGTGTGACACCAACAGCGGCTAAGACATCACATCAACGAGGAAGCTGTCTAACTCCTTGATACAAGTGGTGGATATCATCAGAAGATGATAACCACCAAACCACTTGACCTAGCTTACTTGTGAAGCAGTGAAGTGACATATCCACCATAATCAACAAAACTCAGTGATGTATCTTAGTTTTGAATATTTGCCCATATTTTGGAAATAATATTGTTATTAAGTTATACTTGCTGCAATAAATAATATTGAAAAAAAAGTCTGCCAAGTGGGTTCCTCGTATCCATAACCCGATTGTATAGATGATTCGATGCGTAGTAGTTATTCTCAAAACATCAATCTCTAAGTACCTTCCACTACCCTCATAGGGGACCATCTAATCACTAATCTGAACAATCCTGAGAATTTTCGTCGAAATCAGATGGCAAATGTAGAAGTTATGGCTGTTACAAGGAATGAGGGATTTCACCATGTCGGAATTTCCCATTTTTGACCCCAAAATCGGATTCAGCACCTCGAAAAACCACCTTTGGCAAACTTTCAGCCCGTACTTCCTAATTTACGAATAAATAAACAGTGTAGAAAATATGAATGTTTAAAAGACCCGGGAGGATGACGTCATCCTGGAATAGTTCATTTACGGCCGCTTGAAGCGCTGAGATCGAGAAATCTGTAGTCCCCAGATGCAACATTAAATGTTTTAAATGTGAAATTTTCACAAAACCAGTAAAGTTCGAAATCGAAAACTGAAGAAAAAAAATGGAAAAAGCAAGATGGGGAAAATTAGGTTTCCCCTGTTTTTGTTTGATAACTTCCCTCCTAGATAACACGATTTCGACTTATTTTCCGAAATCAACCCGATTTTCATCTATCCCACACCATTAACTATTCAGGAAAATGCAAACAGAATTTGGTGAAATTCCTCATTCATGTTTGCGTATGCGCAGCAACTACTATTTATCTGGGGGAAATGATTTTCATAGGGAACCATCTACATGCCAATCTGAACAATCCTAGAGAATTTCATCGAAATCGGATGAGAATTGCTGTGGTAAGGATTTCATGACAGACACACGGACACACAGACACACAGACATGGAAACAAAATTGTTCAGGAAGGTCTGAAACGTAAAACGCGAGTGGAAATTTCGATTTTGGAGAACTTTTTTTCAACCTTGAAAAGTGAAAACAAAGCTTCCGCTGCTAGACTCGGAAGCAAAAGCTTAGGCCAGTTCGCGTGGAAAATTCTCCATTTAGGGTATAGTTGTCTCTTGAAGCTTTTGGTTATTATCAGTCACGTCTAGAGGGTAAAAGGTGGGTTGATATAAAGACGTATATTTCGACAATTTAAATTAAATGCGAATTTTGCATGTGAGGGGCCGAGGATCCAGCTGAGCCCAGTGCAAGTACAGCCTGGGAGTCGTCATATAAAACGATCTGCTGCAGTCTTCGAGCTTGTACCGCGTTTCTACCTCAAGGCCATCAATACAGCAGCGCTTCTTGATAAGCTTTATGCAGTCTATCTAAAACCTAATCCGCATAATTCCTGCAAATTTCATCGAAATTGGATAGAAAATGTGGAAGTTATGGCTGCTACAGGGAATTCACATTTGCGCATGCGCAGCGGCTACTGTCAGTCCGGGAGTGATGATTTTCATAGGGGACCGTCTACACGCCAACCCGTACAATCCCTGAAAATTTCATCGAAATCGGACAATAACTTCGTATAGCTATGCTCGTTACAAGGATTTCATGACAGACAGACAGACACGGAACCAAAATCGTCCAGAAAGGTCTAAAACGTAAAACGCGACTGGAAATTTCGATTTTGGGTAACTTTTATTTTCAACCTTAAAAAGTGAAAATAAAGCTTCTTAAAAATTGTCACTATTAAAAAAAGTCTGCCAAGTGGGTGTGGCACATAGCTTCCTCGTATCCATAACCCGATTGCATAGATGATCCGATGCATAGTAGTTAATCTCAAAACACCAATCTCTAAGTACCTTTCACTACCCTCATAGGGGACCATCTACACGCTAATCTGGACAATCCTTGAAAATTTCATCAAATTCGGATGAAAAATTAAGTGACTAGGATGTGATTGGATCAAAAAAATTCTTATCTTCGGCTGGGATTCGAACCCGCTTTCCTCTGAGCTATTAAACTTGTCATGAAAAAGTTTGAGATTCTTACAGGAGACCATCCCTCTATGAATAAATCCCTCTATGAAAAACAATTCTCTATGATTTTCATAGGGGGCCATCTAAACGCTACTCTGTAACATCCCTGAGAATTTCATTGAAATCGGATGGAAAATGTAGAAGTTATGGCTGTTACAAGGAAATTCACGTTTGCGCATGGGCAGTGGCTACTATCAGTCCGAAGGTGGTGATTTTCATAGGGGACCATCTAAATAGTAATCTATAACATCCCTGAAAATTTCATTGAAATCGAATTGAGATTGTGGAAGTTATGGCTGTTACAAGGAATTCACGTTTGCGCATGCGCAGTCGCTTGTATCAGTCCGGGGATGATGATTTTCATAGGGGACCATCTACAACCTAATCCACATGATTCCTGAAAATTTCATCGAAATCGAGTTGAAAATGTGAAAGTTATGGCCGTTACAAGGAATTCACGTTTGCGCATGCGCAGTCGCTTGTATCAGTCCGAGGATGATGATTTTCATAGGGGTCTACACATCAACCCGCACAATCCCTGAAAATTTCAAAATCGGACAATAACTTCGTATAGTTATGCGCGTTACAAGGAATTGATGACAGACGGACAGACAGACAGACACGGAACCAAAATTGTTCAGAAAGGTCTAAAACGCAAAACGCGAGTGAAAATTTTGATTTTGGAGAACTTTTTTTTTCGTCCTTGAAAAGTGAAAACAAAGCTTCCGCTACCTTGGTAGACTCGGAAGCAAAAAGTTTAGGTTTTCTGGAAACAAACTCCCCATTTCTAAATGACTCAGTTCTCGGAAATGATTTTCCCATAGCTCTAAATTATTTCGAAAAAAAGGGAACGGAGAATTTTTTGTAGGATGAATGGAGCCAATTTAGCCTCGCAACAATCTGAACTTTTATAGGGAGCCTCGTAAAAGATTTCATAAGACGGGAAGGCACTCACTCCGTTTTCTATGGGGCTTTCAATTCAGTGTTTACACTGCGACGAGATGAAACTTGAATTTTTATTAGAATCACCGAGTGACCTCCCATTCAATCTTGATCTCGAAGTTTTTAGTAGCGACTCCCAGAAACCGTTGGGAATTTCACGGTGATTAAGGTGATTCCATCAAATTTGTTTGTTTTACCATGAATAATAATACCTAATTCCCGTTCCTTGGTTAGGTAAGTACTCCTTCCATGTATATTGAGTTGGCAATACTGTTGGGAAATCTGTCATGTTTTATTGGACGGGGAATTCTATCTGCGAGAAGATGGTTTCATCTACATAATAAATTCAAGAAACTAAATGGAATGGAGTTCCATTTATTTATTTAAATGAACTTTGTATGGGGGGAATTTTTTTGATCCTCAATTATAATCCACCCACAATCTATAATTCGCAAAATCAAGGAAAATACAGAAAGTCGACTAATTTTACTCCTATTCATCACTTAGTTTCGAGCTAGTCCTCGAATGGGCCACCATGGAAGGAAAATGATGCAAATCGTTACACAAAGGTTTATTATCTTTCTGTATAGATCACTCGACTGTTAAGAACACAGCTTTGCCCTATGCACTACATTTCAACCGTATTTTTCGTTCACAATCAAGTTTATTTCGAAGAAACAGGGAGTTGTGGGTGCATTCATTAGGAAATTTTATATATATTTTTTAAAGAAAAGTTGTGTTTCGCAAGTATGTAAAAATGTACACACAATGAAAAAATTCAAAACCTACAACAGAAACTACTGCCCGTGTTAGGAGAAGAGTCACGCTGACGAGCTATTTATTCGCAAATCATGAAATAAATAAATACAAATTCCGTTACCTATAATTCAAGGAATGAAGGAATACAATAAATAAATAATACAAGTCACGTTACCTATTTATCCACTAATTAACTAGGGCAATATCATTTTTATAAGTCGTAATTATTAATGAAAAAGGATTTCAACAATTTATTCGTTTGAAGAGGTTGATCAATTGTATTTTAAATTGCACGGAAGCAAGTTTTACTCTTCCATGCCCTTGTAACTATAGAGATTTTGCGCCGCAGTTGTGCGGTATTTAGGAAGTACCAAGTGTCCCGACAGTCAAAATCGAGTAGGAGTCTGGTGATGCGGAAAATTGAAAGAGCCCTCTTTCAAGATCTGTTCAGTTGAACTGAGTTTAATTAAATTGGGTTGGTTAGCAATACTCTTTTCTTTCAATAAAGGCAAAGAATGAGCTAAATAGTTACTATTGAGAAATATTCTAATAAGGGCTTTTTTAGTCAAAATTATCGGTTTCAGTGTCGTGGCACAAGCACTTCCCCAGGCAGGCAAAGCATAAAGATTGATTGAGCAAGAGCAAAGTAGATCTTTCTAGGAAGTGATCTGAACAGCACTGATCGTAATCTGGCAAAAATATAAGCTTACGTAGAACTTTATTAACATGGGCCACTTGTTTTTGCCATTTCATGATAGATTCAAAAAATACGCCTAAACACTTAACATCAGAGCTTTGAACTATTTTAGGGCACGATGAGTATAAGGAAAAATCACCATCTGTTGTATGGACAAGGATGTCGGGCGTGGGTGGAATCACATATTATATGACATGATTCCATGGTACAACATGAGGCTTAGAGAGATAGAATGACAAGTAAACTGTTTTTTTTTGTTTATTATTTTCAATAATAAGCCTTTGGAATCGAGCAAGAAAAAAAATTAACCCCCCTCAAATTTGATGTTTTACGTTTCAAGGTACGTAGAATACGAAAATCGAATAAAAAAATTTCCGTCCGTCCGCCGTACGCCGTACGCGGCACTTTTCTTAGCAACACAGGACCGATTTGGTTCAAATTTGGTATATGGGCTCCATTTGGGGTCTAGTTGTGCCGCGAAGCTTTTGGTTGATGTAGGTCACTTCTAAGGGGTGAAAATTAAGGGTTGAAATTTTCAAGAGTGCCCTAGCTCGAAAACTCTCGAAATAAGGTATCGTTTTTTCACCAATTTTAAATAGTATTGAATTTTTAAAAATTTTTGAGACCACCCGGAGCTCTGTAGGACAAACCGTTCGGTCCCTACGAGTATTTGAAGGTTTTCCTTCGATAAAATAGAATCATGAGTGTGAATCGCAAGAGAGGTCTAATCTCCATTCAAATTTTATCGGACTAAAATGCGATCGCTGTTCATTTCTTCGATTTGTATACAGTTTTGCCTTCTGCGTAACCAGTAATCAAATTTCCATATGAAGCTTTCTATTTTTCGAATCGAGTGTGAAGCGTTTAGTTCTTTCTAATAAACTTGATTGTGAAGGTGTGAAGCCAGTATGGTGTGGTAGGTAGTACCTAGCTGGTTGGTAAAAAAAAATGTTGGTGGGTAAAAACCGCTGCAAATCATTGCTCAAAGGCTTCTTCACTCTTCAGATCACTGATCAGCTGAGTGAGCTCCGAAGTCATTTTCAATCCTATTGAATGGAAGTACTCTTCCAGGCGTCTTCAGCATTCGGGGAGATCTTCTTCACTCTTCGGATCACTGATCAGCTGAGTGAGCTCCGAAGTCATTTTCAATCCTATTGAACGCAGGAAGCTGAAATTTGAGAGGGAAGGTCAAGGGAGAATACAGATGATGGTAGGTGCTATTGATGGAGAACCAGTGATCTATACAGAAGGGTGATCTATACAGAAAATAATAAACCTTTGAGCAATGATTTGCAGCGTTTTTTTTTAATTGAGATAATTGGTTGTTAAGGACGTAAAAACAACTCGAAGAAACGAACAACGATGACATTTTGGTACGGAGATTGGGCCTCTCTTGCGATTCACACTCGTGTTTCTGATTTATCGTAAGACCAACCCAAGATCTCATAGGAAGCAAACGGCTAGTCCTAAAAAGCTCTGGGTGGTCTCATTCGATGCTAAAAATTCAATACTATATCATATTTGAAGAAAAAACAATAACTTTTTATAGGAATTTTTTGAGCGTTTTCAAAATATCAACCCCTGTTGTTCGACCCTTGGAAATGACTGAAATAAACCAAATGCTTCGGGGCACAACTAGACCCCAATTGGAGCCTATGTGCGAAATTTCATCAATATTGGCCCGTGGTACCGATGACGGCCACATTTTTATTCGATTTTTGGATTCTATTTACCTTGAAACTAAATTAACAGATTTTGAGGGAAGGGTTGAACCATATTTTTCTTGGTCGATTCCAAAGGTTCGTTATTGGAAATAATAACCAAGCGTGGCTCAAGGGCCCTACAGACTAAATAGGAACTTTGTAACAGGCAGGTATCGCTCCTCTATTTAGTAGAGTTATCTCCTCTACAACAAACAGTTGTATTATTCCCTACATGGGGGAACACACATTACTATAAGGGTTTGAGGACCCTTTGGAAATTCGAAAATAAATCAGTAACTGTACCAGATCTTTGCATAATATATTATATTCCAGCTTGGAATAGGGAATAACTAATGCATCTTCTCTGTTCACCAACTTGTCTGATGGTCTGTTCATCGAGAGCTTCGAGAATTATACGTCCCATAATTATACGGAATCCACAGGATATTATTTAACCAAATAATTAATTCCCAGACATGCCCAGATACCCGGCATTTCTGTTACTATGGACATAAGAGCTCCAGGCAGGTGAGATCTTCTCTTTGTTTAATGTTATTCTCTACACCTTTGAAGTTTTAATTACTTCGCCGTTTCTGTACCAAAGCCGAGCTAGAACAAACCATGATTATTATCAACTTTGGAGTTTGTTTCCGAGCTGAGCGGCAAGTAATGGCTCAACGGTCCAACTGTATTTACTCGAGTAAATCTTGTGTCGAGGTACATAACAGCGAATTCCGTAACAGTTTCCGATATCACAGTTTCAGTATAATTAGTAAAGATTCCTTTGGCTGGGAACTCATTAATTTTGATTCATCCAACTTCTTTTAGGTGAGAAAACAAGGAAGAGAAGACAATTAGCGCTCCAGAATCATGAATGAAAACTAGTTTGGTTCCTTGTTGTAATAGAAGGCTGGTCTCGTTGATCGTTATACTGATAAAGGAGTTAGTAACCCACGTACTTGTAGTCAAAAACAGAGTAGAATAAAACCGTCTAAGAACGGAACAAACTGTGTTCAGGTAATATTCCCGTGTCAAAAGTAGTTAAAGTGAAGTTTTAACTTTCTAGCAAAACAACCCTTATTTTCTGGCAAATATTGTTCGATTTGATGATTTCGGCGGAAATCTTTTAGTTTTTCAATTCCCAACCCCCATACAATAATTAATTTCAAAAATCCTGGAACATTTCAAATTTAGGTAGGTACAACTGTTAATGTTTGAGCCCCTGCAATTTCGGGAAATACTGATCCGGAATGAGGAAATAACGGCGACCAACTGAGACCCCCTTAAATGCTTGTCCATGTGGCGGCCGAGGTATTTTATAGAGTTGGAGAGCCTTATTGGAGGTTACTGATAAGCAGGTTCAAAGGAAGATGAAATGGTGGTGCCAGCTGTTGGAGGGGGACGCTTACAAAAAGGCGGGAACTCACACAGCTGATGGAGGAGGGTGAGAAGGAGAGAATAGTTGGTACCAAAGGTTAATTTTTTTGAGAAAAAGGCGGTAAAATCCAGTCATGGGGGAAGAATTTCACTGTGTGGAAGTATAATATCCCTCTATTTTGTTGGCAACAGTGATCAAGAAGGCAGTGGCTTGTGACATCACAGCTCTTATCAGTTGTGACATCTGTTATCACCTCTTATAAATCAGCTGGTGATAGGGAGAACTCTCATTTTTAGACTACTAATAGGTTTGTTCCAACAGAGGAATGCATTTGGAAGACAATCGAGCCGCAGTTCACAGTCTTCTTAATCGCATTCCAAAACTGTCAAACTGTTCAACTTCGCTGTAGGACGCTTTTTCCCGTCCCCTTATATAACGTTACACAAACTGGAGCTCACGTTACTTCCAGTTTCACGTGTCATTTCACCTCTTGCTAAAATTACTAGCCATGTTTTGTTTACCTAAATGAAATTATGTGGTCCAAGGATCCAGGTCAAAAAGAAGAAGAGAAGACAGACAGACAGAATTATTTGGTAAATTTGTAAAACGTTTTTACCTTTGGTACAACTCTTACTAAATTTGCTTTCCAAAATTCTAATCAATGTTACCATTCGTTTGCCTATGTGATTCTTGTTGATTCCTTCCAACATTTACAATCCATTATTATTTGTTTAAATCCATGTATTCTGTTGTAAAATGCTTTTTTCATCTCCATTAAAGTTGTTTACTCAAACGCTCCTTTAATTTTTATACAATACCTCTCCTGCGTTTGAAAACGAAAAAAAAAAAAAAAATCGCTGGAAATTTATACAATTATAGTGAGCCATTACAGTTTGTAAGAAAACGTCTAGTACCATTTTGCATTTTTAATAGACTTTCCCTGAAAACGTGAAAAATTAAAGTTAATTGTTTTTTCGAAATAATAAAAACTTTTGGCATACCAATTTGAACTTTCGACAAATCCCCTACGTATCGGCAACTGCTGGAGTCCTTGTCCACCTTCGATAATGTTCAATAGTGTTTTTTTTCTATCAGGATTAAATTAAATTAATAAATAGACCAGGATGATTTGAAATAACCAATGCTGTGTATGGACGACCATTGGCTAGGGGGTTGGGGTAAACTCTCAAAAAATACACCATTAACTGCATAACTCACTAATAAAAATGAATTTAGGCAGTGGAGTAATAATTGATTTTTGGGGTACCTAGTTGTAATTGAGAAGTCCGTGTTGCATTAACACATTTATTAAACCAAGAAAAAAAAAGAATATTTTTCCTACTTTATCCATACTTTCCCAGTCACAGTCACAGTATTATTAGATTCATTAATTTATAGCTTACAAGTAACACAGCACACTCAAGGAAATACCAGGTGGACCGATATCCAAAAAGTGAAACTAAACTTATAAGGAGAAGAGGGCCGAAGAACGAACTAAATACGAACACAAAAACAACACTAAACCCGATTTGTTTGGAGGAGATGCGAAGTGAACTCCACGAATTCAATTTTAGAATGAGCAGGTTATGAAAAAGGTTTCAAATGGGAAAGGTTTCCTTTTCGATGGGACCCCTTCGAGCCGTCCACTTCTTCCGAATGCATTCCAATGGGGAATTTGCCACAATTTTAGATTCTGGAATTTCAAGTCAAATCCTATAATAGGGCCCTAGAATAACGTTTAACACTAGGAATAACCAAGGGGAAAAAATTACCGTAGGAGAAAATGCCTAAACAAGTGAAGCCTCTGTCACAAACACCGCGAAAATCGAGGAATATTGTTGAGGTCATACGAAAAAAAAAACGACGCGAAAACAACTCCGACAACAAACAGAGTTCTAGCACCGCCACACAAAACGATCCAGTAAATGGCTACTCGAATAATGTGATTCAAATCTTGAAACTAAATAAGAGATGATGAAGACTAATATGCTTGATAAACTAGTAGGTAGAATCGTATTGTAAAAAAGTGAGTAATATTGTTTCTTTTGGTCACTTTGTTGTCTGAGTTCTTCCGCCAGTTCGCGGCGCACTCTTGTGCGCACTACTTGTAAGCTAAAAGTTCGTGTATGTTCCGCTTCTGTGGTAAGCCCCACAGAACCTCCTTTGAAGTCAGATTGGTAGAATATCCGTTACGTTTCAAACATGGCTGCCTCTTACACATTGCCACCACATTTAAAATTTCCATCTTCTTTAAATTCTCTAAATTTTTTGGATGCGTTTTCGAGCAGCTCACTATGGTTTTATTCCATAAAAATAACCCTCATTCGAAAAAAAAGTGAGGCAATTCCCCACTGCAGTTGAACGGATTATGCTGTTGGAACTGCGGTTGGTTTGATGCATTGGGACGGTTCGTCCTGTAGGAACAGCAGTTAGGCTTACTGCGCATGCGCCAGTCGGTTCCTTCCAAGTGCCTTCACTGTAGGAACTAACCTAATTAGTTAGAGCGTATTTGAATCTTGGTGGAGAGGTTTCTCTTGTTACTGAAAATTAAACCCTCTGTCTCAGTTGCATTAATCTTGATTTTCTATTTCTCAAGGCGGGAGATGATGAGGTGGGCAGCACTCTTTAATGTTTTGCAGGCTTTGGGGTGGATTTTGGGGGGGGGGGGGCTAAACGAGTAGAGGGCTGAGCGAAAGGAAGTGAATAGACAGAAATGCGAAGAGGCAGCTGATCACAACAATAATCCTGGTGAGCCTTTAATGCAGTATGACTGAACGAGCTGATTTTTGATGGCTCTGACCTTCCCTTCGACAAATAAGTGATTTCAACACCTCCGGTTGCCGTAATTCCGAAGCATGTTCCTGACAACTCAATCGACTCTCGAGGTCCACTGGAAATGGGAGGCGAGAAGAGAGAAAAAGGGCCGAGATGTGAATGGATCGAATAACCATTGGCGAGGTCTTTCCTTCGAGCAAGCAGTGCCTTGAAGGCGCCTCACGTATAGTCTCTTGTTAGCCCATTCTGGCCCTACGCCCTTCTGGTCCCACAGCCCTACGCCCTTTCGTCCTTCCTCACCCTCGATTTAATGAAGCCATTCCTTCTGCCCTTACAATCCTCGCGGACACCTTAATTGGCGGATACCTTCCGTTTTTCTAAACTTCTCTCTTTTAGCTCCGCTTTAACCGTTCATCCTACAGCTGAATTATGTGAGTTCAATACGGAATCCTATCGGAAATCAGGATGAACTACGAGTACAATCTCTTATAGAAAACAAAACGTGACATGTTTGCATCATTCTACCCACGCTCCCAGCGTTGAATTGAAATTGTTTAATAGCCTGTATCTATCTATTAAACAATACTACTGTATCCCGTTTCGTTGATAGCATGAAGGAAGTGATCTTTTCATGGAATACCATAGAGGATTCCAATGAGGAATTTGAACTCATTTTTTTGGACCAACTGTTCGCTCCCTGTGAAAACTTAAGGGTTGGGCTTATGATAAATCATAGCACGAGAGGGAATAGCAAAACGCTGCAAAATTATTACACAATGGTTATTATTTTTCTATAAAGATCACTCGTCTGCAAGAACACGGCTTTGCTATTGTCACCACCAACCAACTTGAACAAAAACATCGATCGCATTTCGGTCAGCTAAAATTTGAACGGAGATCAGGCCTCTTTTGCGATTCACACTCGTGTTTCTGATTTATAGTAAGCCCAACCCGGTTTGTCTTACAGGGCTCCACGTGGTCTCACAAAATTCAAAAAATTCTATAGAATCTTAAATTGAAGGAAAAACAATAACTTTCGGAATTTTTCTAGTTAGGGCGTTTTCAAAATTTCAAAATTCATTCTCAACCCTTAGAAATGACCTACATCAACCAAAATCTTCGGGGCACAACTAGACCCCAAATGGAGCCTAAATACCAAATTCATCAAAACGGTCAATGCTAACTGAGGGAAGTGCCGCGTACGGCGGACGGGACGGCCAAATTTTAAATCGATTTGGATTCTACGTACCTTGAAACGTAAACCATCAAAATTTGAGGGGGTGTTAAAACAATGTTTTCTTGGTCGAGGTTCATTATTGAAAATAATAAAAAAAAATAGGCCTGATCCGTTCAAATGCAGCTGACCAAAATGTGATCGTTGTTCGTTTCCTCGAGTTGTACTAAGTTTTGCTTGCTAAGCAACCAGTAATCGAATTTTCTAATAATTAGGGCAACCTCAACCTCCTCTTTCTTTCGAACTGAGTGTGAAGCGTACATTTCTTCAAAATAAACGTTATTGAATTGTAGGAATGTGGTAGATAGGTAGTATCTAGGGTTGGTAAATGGTGA
>CM019178.2:40228774-40253591 GCA_009739505.2 Apolygus lucorum
TGTGACCGGACGGGGCAAGGGGGAGATAGTAAGAAACCACACCAGGTGTCCAAAGAATGCCTTTATTCAGGGAGTAACAAATCCCGACCCTTTTTACCCTATAGAAATACCCCTCTTTATTAATGACTACACTATACGGTACGCTCACTACCCTATTTCGCCTACATGCAAGGTTTAGCGCACAATTGCTTCAATTCAATTATTAAAGATTTAAGCAGGTACAATAATTGTTTAAATCATTTAATGGCGTTAAATTATTTAATTAAATTAAATTATTTAATGGCGTAGTGCAAAGAGAAACCACTTTTTGGGGGCCGAGCTACAGACCCGCCGGAACCAATAGGGCCCAAATAGCCCAATAGAAGCTACTTAAAACAATCAATAACCCCTAGAACTTTAGCACACTATAATCCCTCCCAAAGGACGATATTGTGATGCCAAGCATCAATCATAAATGGCAAAATTTAAACCTTAAAACTACTTAAAACTAGTACCAGCCCAGGTCTTACAAGGAGTAGGTACCATAAAATAATACTTATAATTAGTACTCACGCGGCTTCGCTCGAGCAGAACACGCACGCCCGACGTAGGATTCGAACGACGCGCGCGGAAATGTGTATGACCGAAACGCGGATTGTCCTGGTGTCCGGACCAAATCACTTCACCCTGGAGCCTTTATTGTCTCTTTACTGTTGCCAAGAATATTTGCTAGTATCAATAATATTAATAATATTATTAATCACGCAATGAAATCCTTTGGTTACCATAGGAATTTCACTCACTGCACCCACTAGAAATTTTAACACTCAGTATGGTTCCGACCTCCGTACTCTTTTCGTGCCAATACCCAAGTGAAGAGAAATTTTCTTTTTCCCACGTTCATTTTGTGGTTTCCCCCCGAAAAAAGGGAGACCCTGCAGTTTTATTGGGGTCTCCGAACTTTTCAATGCCAGATGTGTCAGCGATTTTAGCTCGAGCGGCCACCGGTTCATCGTCCGTCCTGTCTGGCTCCCTGGATTGTGGAAGCCTACGCCATCTGTTGGCCGTGCGGTGAACCTAATCTTCCTGCTGGAAGTTTGCCCCTGGCTATCCGCTTCCCGCCTTTCACATTGCCCCCCCCTTTTTCAAAGGGGCAGCATAAAGTGCTGTCTCTTTGCCAGCTCCACACTTCACTGGGGTCTCAGGGCAGGTCCTGGGTGGCGAATTCCGTAGTCCTGGAGGCTAACTGAGCAAGTTGGGCTACATCTGGCTGCCGTGACCTCAGTCTCATGCGGGGGTAGCTCTATCGTTCGGTGTGACTGCCACTTCCTGGCCAGCCACCATCCTGCCGTTCCAATTAAGCCAAGCAGCGTGATGGACCCTAGTGTCCAAAGGCTCCAATCCAAGGTGCTCCAGGCGTTGTTGGGTTCTTTCAGCATTTCGAGGGCGGTGACCAATATTACCTCATTGGCCGCCCAGGGTCCTGGTGCTGCGTGACCTTGTTCCTGCAGCTTCTGGAGGATCAGCCGTATCTAGTCGGAGGTGTTGCCCGCTCATACGTTCGACTACCGGTAGTATCGCAACATCAAACACTGTATATCGCGGGCCATTCGATTCTAGCGGGAAAGACAATGAAATACATAAAGAGTGGTCTGTGTGCCACCCTGTGACCTGGGCTGATTGATAGTGGTTATGGACCTGGGCTGGGTCACTACTGGCTATCATCCTATAACCTTTGGGTAGCTTATCTCTAACTAAACCTATTAGTCTACTCAGATCGACGGGTCTCACTAAATATGGGCTGAGGATCCCTAATGCTCCTCCTCCCATCGCTAGGGTCACTCTCTCAACAGCTCGTGCGGGACCAGCTGGTTCAAGGTGGTTATCAATTTGTCCGCCGTCGCCTCTAATTTAGTGATCCCCGTCACTAGCCTAGTTACATTTATGTCTACGATTATTCTCCACATTTCCTGTAATCAGAATAGCGTTATGTAGATATTGACCTCCTAACGCTTCTTTTATTTCTAAATCCACTTAGTATTAGTTATATGCCCCGTTTCCCTAATTCTTGCCTCCTATTTTTGGAGACCGAAGGTTTGAAAGTCTCGCCCACCCCCCATCTATCCTAAGTTATAACTCTAGAAGTAGCTGCCAACCCCTTCGTGGCCAATAATTGGTGGAGGACCATGCGACTCTATTTCGTCCTCCAGCCTGGGGTTCAGTACCTATTCCGAGTCACTGTGGAACTCCAGTTGATAGTCCTGCAGACGACGGGGTACAACCCTCTTCCGCCGGGGTCGGCCCCTGGGGGTCCCTGGATTGGCCCCATCGGCAGGCTGGTTGTCTGTCCGATTCCTCCCTTCCTCTGAGGAGGGTGGTGCGGGTCCTAATGAACGAGGATCCTCCTCCCAAAATGGGGGGGGTGGGCGTTGGGGGGGTCGAGAATGGGTCTCCCCTGTCTCCACACTGGAGATACCAGAGATATCTAGATCTGATGGTGTACTCAGCCCAATGCTGTCACTCTCTGAAGGTGATGAAGAGTCTTCCTCCCCCGAACCAGTTTCCGATCGGGGACCCGACGATACAGTCGGTGAGCGCATCCAGTGAGGTAGTAGGGAGTTGATACTGTCGGATGTCCCGCTAGAGGATCCATTGGCTTCCCTCCTAGATGGCCCATACTGTCCAGTTCCCCTTCCTTGGATCCTCTGGAGTAGGTGGTCTCGGAGGTTCCTCAACCCTTCCCTCCTCTGCTCCCGATCTACCTCAGCTTCCTCTTCCACACTGCTATCCTCTCTTAGGGCGACCTCCTCGCTGCTATCATTCCTTAGGTCTCCTCCCTCGTTACTTACTCCACGCTTACCCTGCCAATCACGGTTGGCTTGCCTAACCTGTTGAGTCTTCTTTGGCAACTCCGCTCTTCGCATCACAGGTTTGAGGCGGTTGGCATGGATCACAGCCTTAGCTCCACTGGCTAGTTGGACCCGGTAAGTTACCTCCGAGATCCGTTCCAGTACCATATGGGGTCCAGTCCAGGGGCAGTGGAACTTAGAACTCTCCCCTGCTGGTCGTACCGGATTGTGGAGGTACACCTGGCTCCCCAACGCAAAGGACTTCGGGCGTCGCCTACGATTTAACCGCCGGGCGCGTTTGTCCCACTGTTCCGTGATCAGGCGTTGGGCCTCATGCCTGGCCGCTGACAGTGTCTCCATCAGCCCCTCAGCAGCTCGCTCCCCTCCCGTGGGCTCTCCCTCTCTCTGTGGCTCTCTCCATCCCTCACCCGGGAGCCTGAGCTCCTGGCCACACAACAAGTACTGGGGTGAATACCCCGTAGCCGAATGTACAATGCTCCGGTACGCGGCTAGAGCAAAGGGTACCCAGCGGTCCCAGTCAGTTCCATGCTGAGTGACAAAAGATCGTATGATAGCCACCAACGTCCCATGGAATCTTTCAATCACTCCATTGGCTTCCGGGTGGTAGGGGGTGGTCCGCAACTTTTGTATCCCCAGCGTGCGGCAGGTCTCCTTCATGAGGGAGGACATAAAATTGGCCCCCTGGTCCGTGAGGAGCTTCTCCGGCACACCATGCCTCAGAATGATATGGTGCACAAAAGCCCGGGCTACCTCGATGGCTGTCTGCTTGCGCAAGGGTATGGCCTCCGCGTACCTAGTCAGATGGTCAATGAACGTGAGTAGGTAGCGGTACCCCTTCCGAGTCCTCGGGAGTGGCCCTACGATGTCTAGGGAAACCATCTCAAAAAGGCGCTCTGGGATATGTACCTTTTGGATAGGTGCTTTGGGTTCCCTGGCCTTGCGGAGATTACATGTGTCACATGTCCTTACAAAGGTCCTAATGTCCTTAGTCATCCCCTTCCAATAGTACCTTGGGGTCATTTTCTTCCCCATCTTGTCCCTCCCCAAATGACCTGTCCAAGGAGCGTCGTGGCAGCGGGACAGTATTTGCTGCCGCCAAGTGCTGGGCACCATCAGCCTCCAAGGCCCACCAGCCTCTGTCTGCCTATACCACACTCCCCTATCATCTTTCCGGTCATGGTGGTTATCAAGTTTATCCCCCCACTCAGCCTGTTGTAACCTCACTAATTCAGAAATTCGAGTTTCATCCAGCTCTCCCCAGGGGTCTCCCTCCCGTACCACTGCGACTGCCCGACTCAGGGCGTCTACGTTGGTGTGCTTTCTCCCGGGCTTGTGTTCGACAGTGTAGTCATACTCTGACAACCGGAGAGCCCAACGAGTAAGCCGTGCAGATGGGTCTTTTAAGCTCAACATCCACTTCAGTGCCGAGTGGTCCGTTACCAACTTGAAACGCCTACCATACAAATAACAACGGAATTGCTTAGTGGCGTAGATTACAGCCAGCAACTCACGCTCAGTGG
Source organism: Apolygus lucorum (assembly GCA_009739505.2). NCBI lineage: Eukaryota > Metazoa > Arthropoda > Insecta > Hemiptera > Miridae > Apolygus > Apolygus lucorum. Next base: position 40,233,144 of record CM019178.2, read on the forward strand.
TCGAATAGTTTCTCTCGGCACTATTTAGCTGGCGACTCGCATAACATATTGGTCGTTCATGCCCGTCTCGCTCTTGGGAAATGATGGCTCCAATGGCCGTTCCCGAGGCATCTGTCGCTACAATGAACTCATCTCGATAATCTGGATAGATCAGGAGGTCGGAAGAACAGAGTGCACTCCTGAGCTGGTTCATTGCTCTCTCTTGATCTGGGGTCCACTGAAAGGGGGTATCCCTTTTCAGGAGGGACGTCAGGGGTTTGGCTATGTCAGCGAAGTTAAGGATAAAGCGGCGATAGTAGCCTGCCAGTCCCAAAAAACTCTTAATTTCCTTCGCATTCCGGGGGTTGGCAAAGTTCTGAATGGCTGTTATCTTGGCAGGGTCAGGTTTTACCCCTTCGCTCGTCACCACATGTCCGAGGTAGTGTACCTCTGTGTGGGCGATACTACACTTTGGTAGTCCCACCTTCAGGTTGGCTACCATAAGCTTACCAAGTACTCGATCGAGCCGCTCCAGGTGCTCTTGGAAGGTGGCGCTATATATGATCACATCATCCAGGTATACAAAACATTCAGTTCCTTTAAGCTCAGCTAGTAGCCGGTCCATCAACCGCTGAAAGGTTGCTGGGGCCCCAGCCAGCCCAAAAGGCATTTTGTTGTATTCAAAATGTCCTCCCCACGTCGTAAATCCCGTTTTCTCTCTATCCTGTCCAGCTACTGGGATTTGATGATACCCGCTTGCCAGATCAATGGTACTAAAAAACGTACTTCTCCCTAGATGTTCCAGGGTGTCATTGATGTTGGGGAGGGGGTATGCGTCCTTCCGGGTCACCTCATTAAGCGCGCGGAAATCCGTACAAAACCGGTATTTCAGCTCACCGTCGACACTTTTCTTGGGTACTATAACCACCGGAGCAGACCATGGGCTATCAGAAGGGCGGATGAATCCCCTTTTTGAGCATATCAGCGATTTGCTCCTGGATGATGGCCCTCTGACGCTCAGGTACTGGGTAGGGTCGTTTAGCAATGGGCGGAGCGCCGCCAGTCTCGATGCGGTGTTCCACCCCTAGTTTGCACCCTTCTGCCCCAGGATCGTCAAAAAGGGGTTCATAGCGGTGTAGAAGATTCCTCATGGCCCCCCGCTCGGTCTCAGGTAGGTGACCAATTTTTTCCTCTATATCCCTGCTATGACGTCCCCTCTTCAAGGAACCTTCCTGTACGGCTGCCACCCTAATCCCTTCTAGGTTGTCTCCTGTTAACCCTTCCAAGTCCCCCAGTACGGTCTCTGCATCTAATACTACGGGTCCTTCAGTTAAATTGGCGACTTTGACCCATCCCTTGCCGTGTTTCATCGTGGTCAGCACTCGTGCTACTCGTAAGCCATGCGTGGGTAGTTCGATAGGTTCGAGGAGCATTTCCCCGGTGATCCCTCCCTCAGCCCGGAGGGGGATGACTACCTCACTCCATGCTGGGAGGGTCTGGTTATACGGGTTAATGGCCCTCCCCGTCGATCTTAGGTATGTGGCCTTCCTATCTCCTTTTGGCCTTTTGGGGCATGAACCTAAGGTACCAAGAGTGGTTTTGGGGGTCTCCGGGTTTCCTTCGTTCTTTCCCTCCTCTCCCTTTTCTTTCTTCATTCCCGAGGGTGACTCGAGAGTTTCCCTCCCACCCCTTTTTGTCCCTTTCTTCCTTCTACGCCTCTTGGGTTTGGTGGAAAGGGAGGGGGGGGTCAGATCCTTCGGGGTTTTGTTCTCGGGTTGACTCCCTTCAGCCCTTGGGCCAGTCCCTTGGGGGCGCATGCGCGCTGGCAGGGGATATTTGGTGGTCTCCAGAATACTAATCCGCTCTAGTACCCCCCGTATCCACCCAGATTCGGTGGTACACCCTACCATCGGCATTGCCCTGCTTCCAACATCGAGACCTATCTGGCGCCCTATCTCCTCCAACGCAGGGGGTCCTAATTTCTTGAGTAGGTCCACCCCTAGGATACCATCAAGGGTCAATCCTGCTATGGGGGAAATCCTAAACTGGTGGGATCCCTGATTTGCTCCGAATTGGAAGCGTACCAACTGCTCCCCCATGGGTATTAGGGGTCCGGATATGCCATATAACTGGCTCTGACTCGGGGATACCTTCACGCCTTCTATGGGACTCTGTAACATCGATACCTGGGCCCCCTGTATCACCCAACATCCTCATCCTCTTCCCTTCGATCTCTACTATCAACACAGGGCCCTCTATCCGGTGGGTCTGGGCAGCAGGTACCCAGTAACCTATTGCGGTGCCCCTTGGATGGCTGGATACGCGTTCGGGGCAATTCGCGTTCCATTCCCATTTGGGGAAGCCTCGATGGGGAGTCTCTGGGGGCCAGCTGGGCAATATCGGGCAAGGTGCCCGAATCCATCACAACGGAAACATTGTACCAGTGGTCTCTGCCCCAGTGGTCCAGAGCTGGTTGGTCCTTGAAAGGAGGGAGGGTTGACACAAGAGCGCGCCATATGCCCTTCCTGGTCACATCGGAAGCACCGACGAGTCTCCTCCCGGGGGTTTTGAGAGGTTCTCAGAGGGGAGGGGGGGTTCCTACGAGGTGGAATAGGAGGAACCCGAGAGGTAGGGTGGTTTGAGGTGGGTTGGTGGCAGGGGCAGCCAAAACAACGCCCTGGTTGTCCCATCCCTTTTGTGGCCTGATTGGCTAAATATACCCCCTCCTCATCCTCTCCTGCCTCCTCTGGTTCTTCTACGGTATATACCCTCTTGGTCTCTTTCTCTTTGACCCTCAAGGTCTTGAGGGTGTGGTCGATTGACAGAGCCCTAGTCAGGGCCGTGGCCATATCACGGGGCTCCTCAAGGGCTACCGTACTCGCTACTTTTCCCTGCAGCCCCCTCACGAATGCTCTCAGCGTTTGCTTCTCCCCTTCCCTCCTGAGCCAAGCCGTCTCTGCCTCATTTTCCCCTGGCCTAGTAGCTTTCTTCCCAATCCGTGTTACCCTGTCCGCATACTCCTGAATGCTCTCATTCGACTTCTGGGAACAGCTTCGAAGCTCCTCCTCTCGGACCTCCCACATATGTGGGTCAGAAAACCGGGCTGTAAGGCCAGCTACCTGATCTTCAAAGGTGGCATCCTCACGGGATAGAGTGGCATGGCCTTCTAGGAAGGCTGCTGCAGCCCCCGTTAGTTTGAGGCGGCAAATGTTCGCATGATCCTCCGGTGTCCAATTTCCGGTCCGTCCTACTGTCCGAATCCGCCCCAGATATTCCTCGACGGGAATATCCTGTGGCCCTCCGCCCCAAGCCTTAATTAGGGTCTGCAACCCGAGGTCTCTTCTCGGTGGCCTGGGTGTCGGGTCCACCTCAGGGATCCTCCTGAGGGCATTCAGGGTCCGATCCAGTAGGACCCCTTCTGCTTCCGCCCCCGCCAGCCTTTCCGCATAGGCCCTATTGGCAACAGCCGCCTCTTCCAATTGGACCTTCAGAGCGGCCAACTGAGCCTTTAATAGCTCTACTTCAGCCATGCTTCTCTCCAACTATATATCTCTCCTGCTTCCCGTTAGGCCGTGGGTAAGGGTACTTTTTTTGCAAGCACCCCACACCTGACACCAATTTGTGACCGGACGGGGCAAGGGGGAGATAGTAAGAAACCACACCAGGTGTCCAAAGAATGCCTTTATTCAGGGAGTAACAAATCCCGACCCTTTTTACCCTATAGAAATACCCCTCTTTATTAATGACTACACTATACGGTACGCTCACTACCCTATTTCGCCTACATGCAAGGTTTAGCGCACAATTGCTTCAATTCAATTATTAAAGATTTAAGCAGGTACAATAATTGTTTAAATCATTTAATGGCGTTAAATTATTTAATTAAATTAAATTATTTAATGGCGTAGTGCAAAGAGAAACCACTTTTTGGGGGCCGAGCTACAGACCCGGCCGGAACCAATAGGGCCCAAATAGCCCAATAGAAGCTACTTAAAACAATCAATAACCCCTAGAACTTTAGCACACTATAATCCCTCCCAAAGGACGATATTGTGATGCCAAGCATCAATCATAAATGGCAAAATTTAAACCTTAAAACTACTTAAAACTAGTACCAGCCCAGGTCTTACAAGGAGTAGGTACCATAAAATAATACTTATAATTAGTACTCACGCGGCTTCGCTCGAGCAGAACACGCACGCCCGACGTAGGATTCGAACGACGCGCGCGGAAATGTGTATGACCGAAACGCGGATTGTCCTGGTGTCCGGACCAAATCACTTCACCCTGGAGCCTTTATTGTCTCTTTACTGTTGCCAAGAATATTTGCTAGTATCAATAATATTAATAATATTATTAATCACGCAATGAAATCCTTTTGGTTACCATAAGGAATTTCACTCACTGCACCCACTAGAAATTTTAACACTCAGTATGGTTCCGACCTCCGTACTCTTTTCGTGCCAATACCCAAGTGAAGAGAAATTTTCTTTTTCCCACGTTCATTTTGTGGTTTCCCCCCCGAAAAAAGGGAGACCCTGCAGTTTTATTGGGGTCTCCGAACTTTTCAATGCCAGATGTGTCAGCGATTTTAGCTCGAGCGGCCACCGGTTCATCGTCCGTCCTGTCTGGCTCCCTGGATTGTGGAAGCCTACGCCATCTGTTGGCCGTGCGGTGAACCTAATCTTCCTGCTGGAAGTTTGCCCCTGGCTATCCGCTTCCCGCCTTTCACAACCCGAACTTCTGCCATGAATCAGCTACATGTAAGTAGCTGACGAAATTTATAGCCCGTCGCAGGTAACGGAAAACTCCACTTCGTGATTCACTCAAGTCGTAACGCGATCTGTCGTCAATCCGAATTCTCTTAGCATACAGAAGTGATACAATTCGACACTTCGTAAACGTCGCTCGTCCGATTTCGAGATGTCGGCCGTAATAATTTTTCTTTGAGAGCTCACAATGTTGTGTTGCAATTTTGGAACGCCCTAAACGGATCGTCACGTAATGTAAAAAAGTCCAATGGTGAATCATTGTCGAAAACGTGAGTTGAGCGATAAAGTTGTCGAAAACTCTTAGGGAAAAACCAGGTGAAGATAGCGAATTGTTGACTGGCCCAGTAACAGGCGGGCTCATGAAACCAGAACTGCGACCAGACAGTTATGCAAACCCTCAATCAGTCATTGTTTCTCGGATATTATCTAATTGTCCTAACTACCCAACAAACCCACATATTTTTTAAGGATGAGTTTTTTCAAGTATAGGTCTGGAAGTTTTCGAGGGACAAAAGCAGGAACAACCAGAACGCTAAATTACGATACACATCCTCATCGAAGAATATTACAAAACAAAAATGATACACCGAAACGTGTACAAAAAAAAATTGAAGCAGTCAGTGTTTAGGGTGTGACACATAGAATCGTTGATATTACACAATAAACTTCTTGGTTAAAATTTTTCAACCTCAAAAAATACTCTCCTCGTCGATTTTATGAATATGAATATGAATACAATCGAATTCACATTTTGAATACGATTTTATGATTTTCTCTATGATTTCCCTAAAAATCGATTTTTTTAAAACGATTTTTCCTGAAAATCATACTTGTTTTTAACGATTTTCTCCCGAACAATGGACTAATCTCGTCCATCTAATATCTAATGATCTAATATCGTCAAAATAATCAATCGAAATTCGAAACGTTAACAAATTCTTATAGAATGTTTCACGCAGAATCGAATGAGACCAACCCCAAGTCGCTACGACCGCCGCTACCCCATCGTTTGTATAGAAACCTTGACGTAATTTCTACTGACTTTTTTGTAATCATGATTTTCGCTGAAAGTTTTTGTTTTACTACAACTTTCACCGAATGTTCTTGACGCGAAAAACTTTACTTGAAATTTCGTCGTAGTTTCTATTCGGTTGGTCGTAGCGACCTGGGGTTGGTCTCATTCGATTCTGCGTGAAAAATCCTATACGAATTTGTGAAAGTTTCAAATTTTGATTGATTATTTGGACAATGTTAAGTCATAAAAATATGTCCATTGTTCGGGGAAAAATCATTTTAAAAACCCTGCAAATTATTACACAAAGGTTTATTATTTTTCTATATAAATCGCTCGTCTGCAAAGCCACCAACCATCCAACATGAAGGAAAACATTGACCGTATTTCGGTCAGCTATAATTTGAACGGAAATTAGGCCTCTTTAGCGATTCACACTCGTGTTTCTGATTTATCGTGCGTCCAAAACTTAAATTCTCGTAGAGAGTGAACGGTTTGTCCTACAGAGCTCCGGGTGGTCTCAAAAAATTTTAAAAATTCTATAGAATCTTAAATTGAAGGAAAAACAATACCTTTATATCGAAATTTTTTGAGTTAGGGCGTTTTCAAAATTTCAAAATTGATTTTGGAACCCTCAGAAGCGACCTACCTCAACCAAAAGCTTCGGGGCACAACTAGACCCCAAATGGAGCCTACATACCAAATTTCATCAAAATCGGTCAATGCTAAGTGGCAAAAGTGCCGCGTACGGCGGACGGACGGCCAAATTTTTATTCGATTTTTGGATTCTACGTACCTTGAAACGTAAACCATCAAATTTTGAGGGGGTGTTAAAATTTTTTTTTTCTTGGTCGATTCCAAAGGTTCATTATTGAAAATAATAAACCTAAAAAAGGGATTTTGAGTGGGTTAAGAAAAAATTGCTATCGGACATTTTTTGTTGGAAATACATTGTAGAATCGAACTTTGAAGTTATGCCGATCTTAGGTGTAGACACCCTGTATAGGCTTTCATATCATCAGGTGGCCGTTATGTAAATTCAAAGTTACACACAATTAATTCGAATTTAAAGGTGGAATTCCGAGAAACCGGAAGAACCGAAAAAATAACCTTGAAACGTAAACCATCAAATTTTGAGGGGGTGTTAAAAAAAAATTCTTGGTCGATTTCAAAGGTTCATTATTGAAAGTTATGAACCAAAAGTATGATTTTCAGTGAAAATCGTTAAGAAATTCGATTTTTAGGGAAATCATAGAGAAAATTATAAAATCGTATTCAAACTACGAATACGGGGAAAAACCGTATCCAAACTGTGAATACGATTGTATTTAGATTCATATTTATACCTGTATTCGTATTCATAATCATAAAATCGCAGGTATGATTATAATATAATTCATAATATTATTCATAATCGTATTTATGAAAAAGAATTCGCCCATCTCTGGTACCCACTGGGGTATTGCATACAACGAATACATGCAGGTTTTCATTAGGTACTTACGTAAATTGTTTATATTATTATTTTCAATATTCTTAAACAAATTTCAGTGCACTAAAAAAAACGAAAATTACTTTTTTAATTCTCTAAAATATGCCAAGCTGAAGAAGGTAGATGGGAATCAGAATACTATTATCTTGAAAGATAAATCATGAACAATTTGGACTCGAAAATTTGATCTTCAATATCGAGGTGAACGCCAGGGAAGTGTTCTTGGACCTCCCTGGCGTTCACCTCGTCAATGAAGATCAAATTTTTGAGTCCAAATTGTTCATGATTTTTCTTATAAACTTGTGAATACCCTTGATTTATACTACCACTTGATGACATAATTTGCTCTTGAGGCTTACTTAGCCACTTTGGCGATAAATAAATCTTGGAGGTCCAGCAAATGAAGGCTGAAGATCGATAGCTTGAAATTGTCGGTTTCATACTCCTATCTAAGACAGAACTTTCTTGGTAAACTCCAGATAAACAACAAAGTGCAATCATAAGTGGGGTATCTTGGTTTACATCTAGATCTGAGGTTGACAAGAACACGTCATTAACCCGGTAGGAACGATTAGGCAGCTGAAGCTTGTACTCGACAAGATCACCTCTTTCTATCTCGACGTTTGAAAACTGTGAGGCGCTGCAGCTTCATTGCACGTAGGAAGAACACTGGTGACTCAGTACTCCACTGGGTACTCAACTACCTACAAAGTTACTCGAAAAGTTCAAATACTGTCCAAATAATTCCATGAGAAGACATGGAAAGGAACATAAATTTAAACCGGAAGGCTTAAAATCTGAATGTAACAAGTATGTAACAAAACTAACAACGTAGAATTCGTACGGACAGATGAATGGCAGCCAACAAGTATTGCGTTTTGGCAACACGGGAAGTACAAAAATACTCTAACAGAGTATTTTTGTACTTCCCGTGTCGCCAAAACGCGAAACATGAAAAAGAGCAGCTAGCGCGAGCACTCGAAGATGCTAACTTTCCACGTCATTTTTTTCAGATCTCCTCCGTGAAATCGTGAAAAAGTGAACTCCAGGAGTGACGTTAACGTGATGCTTATAAGTTAAGTTGGCAAGGTTACTTTGGCGGATTTTTACTCCTTGTCTATTTCAAATTTTGTTCCCCTTTCAGATAGGATATTAATTTTTTCTTTTTCATATTCCAAGTATCATGATAAAAGTTATGGAAGAATGGATGGAGTCCATGAGGTGAGTCCATCTGGCAGAGTTCCTCCACTGAGAAGGAACTTGAGCAAGTATTCGATGATTATTTAAGGTTTCTGCTAGTGAAAAAGCACCCCACTTCAGAAATTTTGTTCATTATAGGTATTATTTAATAATTATCAATAATCAACTGCATAATATGCATATGTAGTATATATTGTTGTGGGTTTTGACGGTAATTTACCGATTTTAGGGCATGTTGCAGTCCTGGTTATGGTAGACCTGAATAAGGACGATTTGTTGTTACTTTCCCGGTTTTATTGTTTTGGCTCTCAATTTTTGGTTTAAGTGAAATATTATTTTGTGCGAATTTGAGAAGAGTTGTAGTGTTTATTTTGTCTTTACCCGGTTGTAACGTATATAGATACCTGTAAAATGAATGAAGAAGTATGATAGTACCTACCTAACAAATGATAGTAAAACCTATTGGAGAAAAATTGGAACCCATAGAAAATAAAACAATAATGAGAATTGAATTAAAATAACTTCAATATTAATGACGAAGTAGATAGGTACTGGTAGGTACAAACAAATAGTCTTTTCTGTTCAACCTTAAAATACGTTGGGTAGTCCATGGAAGAAGAAAAACTACTCCATCTACTCAGAGGTTATCCCCACGCAGCACACCCTCGCGTAGACATCCGATTTTTTCAAACGCCAAAAGTTGGCTTTTGGCGTCAAGGAACTTTTCGCGTGTGGAAGTGGATACATGTGAAACGAAACGGCAAGTACAAAAATACTCTGTTAGAGTATTTGCAATTCCAAACCAACCACTCCAACCCCTGGATTTAAACTTTCAGGTAAATTTTGCATATTTAGGCACCAAATTTTGACCAACCACACGTTCCATTCGTTACTCAAAACACGATTGGAATCAGAGGGTCAGCTGTCACAACACTGACATAGAACTTGCTGCAGGTACAAAAGTTGTACCTTTTTGCCGATGAGGTCATCGCTTCTACGCAACAATCAGCACACACAAGGTATCCCGAAGTTTTCGCTCCAAACCATCTCTGAGTTACAGTTTTTTATGGTGCAAACCGGAGAAAAAGTTTTTTTTTTTTTAAATAACGCCAAAAGGTTTTTTAGGATCCTTCCTTTGTGCTTGGTTTTTTGCAGTAGCCGATTTTTATTGCAGAAGCTTTTTTGGTCGGTTTTTTCCCTCATGAAGGTCAACTGAACCAGTGACGGTCAAGGAAGACCTCTTGAGATTCCCTCCGACTTTTTCTTTCTCAGAAACCCTTCGAGGAAACAGGAAAGACGGAAAGGAAATGAAGACGGAAGTGCGATGAACTTGGAGAGGTCGTCTTCCTGAGATTTACAATCCTCGGACAGACCGGAGAGCCGTGAAGACTGTCACAACAAATTGGACAAGAAGAGGCGTCGTGTCTAATGGAACTTTTGTTGGTCGAGCTGGACAAATTTGGTTTTCGAAGGAAGTGTATCAGAGGAGTATCAGACAGATTAAAGGAGATAGAATAGTATTTGAACTTAGGGGATTGAAATTGACTGTTAGTCAAAGAAAAAGGTACAGGTCAATAAGAGAGACAGCACTTAGGGTGCAGCAGATTATGTGGTCAGTACTTGAGGGGATGATTTTACAACCGAAAAGCTCGGCCAAAAAAACCTTTGGAATCGACCAAGAAGTAATTTCAACCCCCTTCAAAATTTGTTGGTTTACGTTTCAAGGTACGTAGAATCCAAAAATCGAATAAAACTCCGCAAATTATTACACAAAGGTTATTATTATTCTGTATAGATCACTCGTCTGCAAAGAACACGGCTTTGCATTGTTACCACCAACCAACATGATGAAAAACATCGATAGCTTGTCGGTGAGCAAAAATTTGAACGGAGATTCGGCCTCTTTTGCGATTCACACTCGTGTTTCTGATTTATCGTAAGTCCAACCCTTGAATTCTCGTAGGGAGCGAACGGTTTGTTCTACAGGGTCCCACGTAGTCTCTAAAAATTCGAAAAATTCAGTACTATCTTAAATTGATGGAAAAACAAAGGTACCTTTATATCAAAATTTGTTGAGTTAGGTCGGTTCAACCTTATTTTTCAACCCTACATCAACCAAAATCTACGGGGCACAACTAGACCCCAACTGGAGCCTGTAAACCAAATTTCATTAAAATCGTCAATGGTAACTGAGGAAAGTGCCGCGTACGGCGGACGGACGGCCAAATTTGTATTCAATTTTCGGATTCTACGTACCTTGAAACGTAAACCAACAAATTTTGAGGGGGAGATTGAATTTTTTTCCTTGGCCAATTCCAAAGGTTCATTAAATGAACCTTTTTTTCTCATAAATTTTATGAGAATAATAAACCAAAATGCACGTTTTTCCGAGTTCAAACATAAGTTTCTTCCTTAAATTCGACTGTAAAATATTTTTTGATTATACCGTTGGAAAGCTGATGAAATGGAGCAGTTTTTAAGCTTTTGATTCCCTCTAGCAAATATCTTGTTTTAATGAGAAAAAATCATCACAATTAAAAAAAACAAAAATTGAAAAATTTTCAAGTTTGAGGTAAAAATACTACTTTTGCGTACAGTTTTTCTCGACTGGTCTACGGCTCATCTATTGCGACATGTTACGCTATTTCCAACGGCATCCTTATTTTTTAATTTTGAGTGTAATTTAAGGAAATTAAGACCGTTTTAATGGTGTAAGGTCGAAAACACGAAAAAATATTAGAAGCCGATTAAGTTGGATTTTAAGGGGGTTAAAAAAAAACTCCGTGGGGTTTTTTTTTTGTAAATTAGTTGTAGAAACTCCTCCCTAAGTTTGGCGGATAACTTATGGGACACCCTGAATACAGAAAAATAATAAACCTTCGTGTAATAATTTGAAGGGTCCAGAGGGAAACCTTTGAAATTTTGAAAATGCTCTAACTAAAACTATGTTGATGTACAGGTATTGTTTTTCCATAAATTTAAGACAGTATAGAATTTTTTGAGACCAAGCGGAGCTCTGTAGGACAAACCGTTCGCCCCCTACGAGAATTTAAGGGTTGGACTTACGATAAATCAGAAACACGAGTGTGAATCGCATAAGAGACCTAATCTCCGTTCAAATTATTGCTGACCGAAATGCGATCGATGTTTTTCTTCATGTTGGATGGTTGGTGGCTTTGCGGACGAGTGATCTATAATATAGATATTTTTCTATATTATAGAAAAATAATAAACCATTGTGTAATAATTTGCAGCGTTTTTTAGTGGGTGGACTTCCCAAAGCGGGACGTCCGGTCACCTTGAGGGTGTCCTGCCTGGTCGGCTCCAGGGTAAGGAAAGTGGTCGCCCATCCGCGATCCAACGAGACCTGCCGCAGATCTCATCTCCACCCGTGAAAACTGCAGGAGGACGTCGCAGCCTGCGGTTCGAGGGGGGGCTTCGCGGAAGGCGGGAGCCGCGAAGTGGAGCACTGGCTCAGTGGGAGCAAGGCGAACTCCGGTCGTTGACCCGCCTCCGCCGTTTTCTTTTCCCGCCTCGTGGCGGTTCGTTGACACCGCGTTTCGCCGAGGGTGGAGGTCGCGGGAAAACCGGGGAGGCTGTCGAGTGCATCCACCTTCCGTCCACCCGTGTCCCCGGAAAACGGAAACGAGACTGTTGAGAAGCTGACATCAGGGTGTCCACCCAAGCGCTGCCGATAGTAGCATCCAGAAAACTGAGAGTTTGAGGATGTTTCTGCTGAAAACCGCTATGATTTTCCTCGACAGAAATGGGCAAAAATATCTTGGAACTTTCGTCAAAAAACTCGAAAATTTCTATCTAATTACATAAAACCCGAACCACATGAGTCAAGAGTCAAGATATTGCTTCCGAGTCTACCAAGGTAGCGGAAGCTTTGTTTTCACTTTTCAAGGATGAAAAAAAAAAGTTCTCCAAAATCAAAATTTTCACTCGCGTTTTGCGTTTTAGACCTTTCTGAACAATTTTGGTTCCGTGTCTGTGTGTCTGTGTGTCTGTCTGTCTGTGTGTCTTTGTGTCTGTCTGTCTGTCATGAATTCCTTGTAACGCGCATAACTATACGAAGTTATTGTCCGATTTCTATGAAATTTTCAGGGATTGTGCGGGTTGGCGTGTAGACGGTCCCCTATGAAAATCATTATCCCCGGACTGATAGAAGCGACTGCGCATGCGCAAACGTGAATTCCTTGTAACGGCCATAACTTCGACATTTTCCATTCGATTTCAATGAAATTTTCAGGGATTATGCGAATTAGGTTGTAGATGGTCCCCTATGAGAATCACCACCTTCGGACTGATAGTAGCCACTGCGCATGCGCAAACGTGAATTTCCTTGTAACGGCCATAACTTCCACATTTTCTACCCGATTTCAATGAAATTTTCAGGGATTATGCGAATTAGGTTGTAGATGGTCCCCTATGAGAATCACCACCTTCGGACTGATAGTAGCCACTGCGCATGCGCAAACGTGAATTTCCTTGTAACGGCCATAACATTTTCCATCCGATTTCAATGAAATTTTCAGGGATGATGCGGATTAGATTGCAGATGGTCCCCAATGAAGGCCTTAAATTTTACAGTAGCCTCTGCGCATGCGCAAACGTAAAATCCCTGTAACAGCCATAACACTTACATTTTTCATCCGAATTTGATGAAATTTTCTTGGATTGTCCAGATTAGCGTGTAGATGGTCCCCTATGAGGGTAGTGAAAGGTACTTAGAGATTGGTGTTTTGAGATTATCTACTATGCATCGGATCATCTATATAATCGGGTTATGGATACGAGGAAGCTATGTGCCACACCCACTTGGCAGACGTTTTTTTATTGTAGAACCTAGAGAATGGTATAACAATAGTCAAACTTAAACTAATATAACGGAAATTTGTAAAACAATGTAAAACAGATAACGCACTATATAAAAAATTCAACAACTAACACCAACTACATATATTAAAAAATTCATCAACATTATACAACTCAGCCATAACAAGAACATTTTTTGAGGACCTTCTGAATTTTACACCGGCCAAGGTTTGCAGCTGAACAGGGAGAAGGTAGACACGTAGATAGAAACGCAGATAGACGCACCGGAGGAGGACGGAGAGCACTACGCTGCCTTGTCTCATGATCATGAATACCGCAACCCTGCTGAACTCTGTCCAGGTTATCTTTTATAAAAAGTAATGCCTGGTATACGTGATGGCCTGGTATGGTCAAGCACTTCATCTTTTTAACCCTCCAGTGGTAGACCTAATCTCATCTCGCAAAAGGTAGACCCAGGAGCGCGGCGCTCTTTCGGTATTTCTTCCCGAAAAAATCAATATTTATCATATTTTTTTAATGTTTTTGGTCAGAGTGTGATACTCAACTCATCTACTGGTGTATCTAAAAGTGTTCAATGAAAAACATATTGGTAAAAAAAAGTTTTTTTAAGAATCGAACTCGGGAATACGTATTGGTAAAAATAGGTTCCTTTTGCTCAACTCTGAAATACAAATAACTGAGCAATTAAAATGTGACTAATCAAAGCCGTTTCAGTCAGATGCACGTTCTGCCTTTTCGACAGAATCTTCCTGCAGCCACTTCTTGGGGTCAGAAGAGCGCTCAGACTTAAGAGCGATCTGACACATTCACGTTTTAGTGCAAGAAACCAATCCATAATAACCCTGAGGGGGTTTGGTGACTGAGAGGAGGGTACGGTCCTGCGTAGAGGTGGTTTCTAGGAGGGAACTGTGAATCATAGCCCTCAGGATAGCCACTGTGAACCACAGTATTCGAAAAATGGGCTGAAGGAGCGCCGCGCTCCGGGGTCTACCACTGAAGGGTTAAACAAACCTCTGCAAAAATGGCCATAGCCCAGGCCAAAAATAATTCGCAGTGCTGCTTTCTGTGGCCGGAAGATGGACTGTATATGGGCGGAGTTTCCCCAGAGGACGATACCGTAACTAGCCCTGCTCATGAAATAAGCAAAAAATACCATCCTCAACGCATGGGGCGACAGTACTCTGGAGAGTTTAAGCAACGCAAAGTTGCATTTGGCCAGATGAGAGAGACATGTACGTATGTTCATCAGAATCGAGAAGTTAGAGGAGTTGGGGGCGGGAGGAGTCGGAAGAATCGTTTTTGCCTGCTTTCCGAAATTGCCGGATTCCAAAGGTTCATTATTGAAAATAATCGAATTATTGAAACAGACCAGTTATGAGAAGGCTCTGGGATGGGTAGGCACTAGGAGTGGTGGGTGGCAATGTTGCACCTTCAGACAGTGGGGGGGGGGGGGGGGCACAATGCGCCGGTCTCTAGAGATTAGACTAAATCAGAACAAGGAAGGAACGGCGACCGACTGAGACCCTCTTAAAGCAAATTTCATCAAAATCGGCCCATGGTAACAAAGAAAAGGCGTACGGCGGACGGACGGAATTTATTTTTACGATTTTCGGATTCTTCATACCTTGAAACAAAGACCACCAAATTTTGACGGAGGATCAAAAATTAATTTATCTTGATTCTAAAATGAATGAAGATTTTTATTGAACAAAACCAATAATGATATTTCAATAGTCACATTTCGGTAGGTAACAGGTAAATTTAAGTATTTATGCAACAAGATATGAACAGAATAACCAGGTTAATAGGTACATTAAACAATTTTTCTAGTAACTACGAGAATAAAAACTGAGAAGTAACAAATTTCAAATTCAACAATAATTACATATTAAAAACGCTGCAAATCATTGCTCAAAGGTTTATTACTTTCTGTATAGATCACCCTTCTGTATAGATCACTGGTTCTCCATCAATAGCACCTACCACCATCTGTATTCTCCCTTGACCTTCACTCTCAAATGTCAGCTTCCTGCGTTCAATAGGATTAAAAATGGCTTCGGAGCTCACTCAGCTGATCAGTGATCTGAGGAGTGAAGAAGATCTTCTCGAATGCTGGAGACGCCTGGAAGAGCACTGATCAGCTGAGTGAGCTCCGAAGTCATTTTCAATCCTATTGAACGCAGGAAGCTGACAGTTGAGAGGGAAGGTCAAGGGAGAATACAGATGGTGGTAGGTGCTATTGATGGAGAATCAGTGATCTATACAGAAGGGTGATCTATACAGAAATTAATAAACCTTTGAGCAATGATTTGCAGCGTTTACCTACCAACATTTTTTTTACCTACCAACTATTGGTAGGTACTACCTACCACACCATACTGCTTCACACCTTCTCAATCAAGTTTATTAGAAAGAACTAAATACTTCACACTCGATTCGAAAAATAGAAGCTTCATATGGAATTTTGATTACTGGTTACGCAGAAGGCAAAACTGTATACAAATCGAAGAAATGAACAGCGGTCGCATTTTAGTTAGATAAAATTGGAACGGCGATTAGACCTCTTTTGCGATTCACACTCATGATTCTGTTTTATCGAAAGAAAACCTTCAAGTACTCGTAGGGACCGACCGGTTTGTCCTACAGAGCTCCGGGTGGTCTCAAAAATTTTTTAAAATTCAATACTATTTAAAATTGGTGAAAAAACGATACCTTTATTTCGAGAGTTTTCGAGCTAGGGCACTCTTGAAAATTTCAACCCTTAATTTTCACCCCTTAGAAGTGACCTACATCAACCAAAAGCTTCGCGGCACAACTAGACCCCAAATGGAGCTCATATACCAAATTTGAACCAAATCGGTCCAGTGTTGCTAGGAAAAATGCCGCGTACGGCGGACGGACGGAAATTTTTTATTCGATTTTCGTATTCTACGTACCTTGAAACGTAAAACATCAAATGTTGAGGGGGGGGGGGTTAAAATTTTTTTTTTTTCTTGCTCGATTCCAAAGGCTTATTATTGAAAATAATAAACCAAAATTAACACTCATATAAGATATATTACTCTACAAACACAGTCAAATTAAAAATCATTGCTCAAAGGTTTATTATTTTCTGTATAGATCACCCTTCTGTATAGATCACTGGTTCTCCATCAATAGCACCTACCACCATCTGTATTCTCCCTTGACCTTCCCTCTCAAATTTCAGCTTCCTGCGTTCAATAGGATTGAAAATGGCTTCGGAGCTCACTCAGCTGATCAGTGATCTGAGGAGTGAAGAAGATCTCCTCGAATGCTGGAGACGCCTGGAAGAGCACTTCCATTCAATAGGATTGAAAATGGCTTTGGAGCTCACTCAGCTGAACAGTGATCTGAGGTGTGAAGAAGATCTCCTCGAATGCTGGAGACGCCTGGAAGAGCACTTCCATTCAATAGGATTGAAAATAGCTTTGGAGCTCACTCAGCTGATTAGTGATCTGAAAAGTGAAGAAGATCTCCTCGAATGCTGGAGACGCCTGGAACAGCACTTCCATTCAATAGGATTGAAAATGACTACGAAGCTCACTCAGCTGATCAGTGATCTGAGGAGTGAAGAAGATCTCCTCGAATGCTGGAGACGCCTGGAAGAGCACTTCCATTCAATAGGATTGAAAATGGCTTTGGAGCTCACTCAGCTGAACAGTGATCTGAGGTGTGAAGAAGATCTCCTCGAATGCTGGAGACGCCTGGAAGAGCACTTCCATTCAATAGGATTGAAAATAGCTTTGGAGCTCACTCAGCTGATTAGTGATCTGAAGAGTGAAGAAGATCTCCTCGAATGCTGGAGACGCCTGGAACAGCACTTCCATTCAATAGGATTGAAAATGACTACGAAGCTCACTCAGCTGATCAGTGATCTGAGGAGTGAAGAAGATCTCCTCGAATGCTGGAGACGCCTGGAAGAGCATTTCCATTCGATAGGATTGAAAATGGCTTTGGAGCTCACTCAGCTGATCAGTGATCTGAAGAGTGAAGAACCCTTTGAGCAATGATTTGCAGCGTTTTTTACCCACCAACATTTTTTTTACCTACCAACTTTTTTTTACCTACCAGCTAGGTACTACCTACCCCACCATACTGGCTTCACACCTTCACAATCAAGTTTATTAGAAAGAACTAAACGCTTCACACTCGATTGGAAAAATAGAAAGCTTCATATGGAAATTTGATTACTGGTTACGCAGAAGGCAAAACTGTATACAAATCGAAGAAATGAACAGCGATCGCATTTTAGTCCGATAAAATTTGAATGGAGATTAGACCTGTTTTGCGATTCACACTCATGATTCTGTTTTATCGAAGGAAAACGTTCAAGTACTCGTAGGGACCGAACGGTTTGTCCTACAGAGCTCCGGGTGGTCTCAAAAATTTTAAAAAATTCGATACTATTTAAAATTGGTGAAAAAACGATACCTTTATTTCGAGAGTTTTCGAGCTAGGGCACTCTTGAAAATTTCAACCCTTAATTTTCACCCCTTAGAAGTGACCTACATCAACCAAAAGCTTCGCGGCACAACTAGACCCCAGATGGAGCCCATATACCAAATTTGAACCAAATCGGTCCAGTGTTGCTAAAAAAGTGCCGCGTACGGCGTACGGCGGACGGACGGAAATTTTTGGTTTATTATTTTCAATAATAAGCCTTAGGAATCGAGCAAGAAAAAAAAAATTTTAACCCCCCCTCAAAATTTGATGTTTTACGTTTCAAGGTACGTAAAATACGAAAATCGAATAAAAAAAATTCCGTCCGTCCGCCGTACACCGTACGCCGTACGCCGTACGCGGCACTTTTTTAGCAACACTTGACCGATTTGGTTCAAATTTGGTATATGGGCTCCATCTGGGGTCTAGTTGTGCCGCGAAGCTTTTGGTTGATGTAGGTCACTTCTAAGGGGTGAAAATTAAGGGTTGAAATTTTCAAGAGTGCCCTAGCTCGAAAACTCTCGAAATAAAGGTATCGTTTTTTCACCAATTTTAAATAGTATCGAATTTTTTAAAATTTTTGAGACCACCCGGAGCTCTGTAGGACAAACCGTTCGGTCCCTACGAGTACTTGAACGTTTTCCTTTGATAAAACAGAATCATGAGTGTGAATCGCAAAAGAGGTCTAATCTCCATTCAAGTTTTATCGGACTAAAATGCGATCGCTGTTCATTTCTTCGATTTGTATACAGTTTTGCCTTCTGCGCAACCAGTAATCAAATTTCCATATGAAGCTTTCTATTTTGGTTTATTATTTTCAATAATAAGCCTTTGGAATCGAGCAAGAAAAAAAAAATTTTAACCCCCCTCAAAATTTGATGTTTTACGTTTCAAGGTACGTAGAATACGAAAATCGAATAAAAAAATTTCCGTCCGTCCGCCGTACGCCGTACGCCGTACGCCGTACTCGGCACTTTTCTTAGCAACACTGGACCGATTTGGTTCACATTTGGTATATGGGCTCCATTTGGGGTCTAGTTGTGCCGTGAAGCTTTAGGTTGATGTAGGTCACTTCTAAGGGGTGAAAATTAAGGGTTCAGATTTTCAAGAGTGCCCTAGCTCGAAAACTCTCGAAATAAAGGTATCGTTTTTTCACCAATTTTAAATAGTATTGAATGTTTAAAAATTTTTGGGACCACCCGGAGCTCTGTAGGACAAACCGTTCGGTCCCTACGAGTACTTGAAGGTTTTCCTTCGATAAAACAGAATCATGAGTGTGAATCGCAAAAGAGGTCTAATCTCCATTCAAATTTTATCGGACTAAAATGCGATCGCTGTTCATTTCTTCGATTTGTATACAGTTTTGCCTTCTGCGCAACCAGTAATCAAATTTCCATATGAAGCTTTCTATTTTTCCAATCGAGTGTGAAGCGTTTAGTTCTTTCTAATAAACTTGATTGTGAAGGTGTGAAGCCAGTATGGTGTGGTAGGTAGTACCTAGCTGGTAGGTAAAAAAAAGTTGGTAGGTAAAAAAAATGTTGGTGGGTAAAAAACGCTGCAAATCATTGCTCAAAGGCTTCTTCACTCTTCAGATCACTGATCAGCTGAGTGAGCTCCGAAGCCATTTTCAATCCTATTGAATGGAAGTGCTCTTCCAGGCGTCTCCAGCATTCGAGGAGATCTTCTTCACTCCTCAGATCACTGATCAGCTGAGTGAGCTCCAAAGCCATTTTCAATCCTATTGAATGGAAGTGCTCTTCCAGGCGTCTCCAGCATTCGAGGAGATCTTTTTCACTCCTCAGATCACTGATCAGCTGAGTGAGCTCCAAAGCCATTTTCAATCCTATTGAATGGAAGTGCTCTTCCAGGCGTCTCCAGCATTCGAGGAGATCTTCTTCACTCCTCAGATCACTGATCAGCTGAGTGAGCTCCAAAGCCATTTTCAATCCTATTGAATGGAAGTGCTCTTCCAGGCGTCTCCAGCATTCGAGGAGATCTTCTTCACTCCTCAGATCACTGATCAGCTGAGTGAGCTCCAAAGCCATTTTCAATCCTATTGAATGGAAGTGCTCTTCCAGGCGTCTCCAGCATTCGAGGAGATCTTCTTCACTCCTCAGATCACTGATCAGCTGAGTGAGCTCCAAAGCCATTTTTACTCCTATTGAATGGAAATGCTCTTCCAGGCGTCTCCAGCATTCGAGGAGATCTTCTACACTCCTCAGATCACTGATCAGCTGAGTGAGCTCCAAAGCCATTTTTACTCCTATTGAATGGAAATGCTCTTCCAGGCGTCTCCAGCATTCGAGGAGATCTTCTTCACTCCGCAGATCACTGATCAGCTGAGTGAGCTCCAAAGCCATTTTCAATCCTATTGAATGGAAGTGCTCTTCCAGGCGTCTCCAGCATTCGAGGAGATCTTCTTCACTCCTCAGATCACTGATCAGCTGAGTGAGCTCCAAAGCCATTTCAATCCTATTGAATGGAAGTGCTCTTCCAGGCGTCTCCAGCATTCGAGGAGATCTTCTTCACTCCTCAGATCACTGATCAGCTGAGTGGGCTCCGAAGCCATTTTCAATATCCTATTGAACGCAGGAAGCTGAAATTTGAGAGGGAAGGTCAAGGGAGAATACAGATGGTGGTAGGTGCTATTAATGGAGAACCAGTGATCTATACAGAAGGGTGATCTATAC
>CM019178.2:40253691-40266887 GCA_009739505.2 Apolygus lucorum
TGTATATTGTTTATATGTCGTGGTGATAGAATAAAAGAGGACGACTGAAGTTCACTTGCACAATATAGGTATAATCAAGAGAAGACAATTTACATAAGTTTAACATGAGGGTACAGAGGCAGACATTTTAATATAGCAGGGGCAGTTCATTACAAGAGCAACTAAATAAGAAGACAGCTGACTAAATAATTAATTACAATTATAATTTCAATAATTTATGAAATTCAAATATTAATTTTAATAATAATTTTAATAAAATTATTATTTTATTTTCATAACATGCTCTTTCTTTAGTTGTTTTTTTTTACTTTACTGCAATAAGCTATAGAGCCTATTTGTTTGGTTTAGGTTTTTCAAATTCCGAAAATGAAAACGCTTAACAGGCTTAACTGTTCTGTTACTAGAACGCACTGGGTTAGTAACTGTATTATTTTCAAGTGTTTTCGAAGTACTACTTGGTGGAATGTAGTACCGTTCGGTGAACTTTTATCGACACTGAATGGGATGGACTAAGTTGCTGAGTATTATTTTCCCTTGGCTTTTCTGAAGTTACATATGAATCTACAAAGCTCTTACGTGGGGATTCTCTCAATATTGGCATCGGATTTTTCAGTATAAATTTCCTGTTTCTTATGTATGTACTCCGTACCGTCTTGATTTCGAATTAAATAGGATCTAATACCTGCTGACTTAACAATAGTACCACCTGGAATCCAATGACCGTTTGGTTTTAGCTTATAGTGTACATTGTCCCCTGATTGCAGTGTTGACATAACATGACATTTTTTTATCAAAGTATTTCTTAGACTTATTTTGTTTATTTAAGCTAAAGACATATGATTTCTAAAGTTAATGACCTTCGGTTTCAAAAGATCGTTGTTAATAGGTAATGTGCAACGCAGGCGTCTAGACATTAACAATTGCGCTGGAGATGCCATTTCACCTTTTGGTGCGTTTTTGTAATGCAATAGAGCGAGATAAGGATCAGAACCTGAATCCTGACATTTTTTAAGAATATTACCAACATTTTGACACCACTTTCAGCCATTCCATTAGACCTACTCATATAAGGACTTGTTATTACATGTTGAATTTCCCATTGACGTGCAAATTCTTTAAATTCCTTTGATTGGAAAGGCGGTCCACCATCAGTGACTAACTGTGATGGAATTCCGAATCGAGAAAACACAGATTTTAAGTTTGAAATCACGTAACTAGCTTTTGTGGAACTGACTTGGCAAACATCTATATATTGGAGTAATAGTCAGTGATAACCAAATATTTGACATTATTAAAATCAAGAAAATCAGCACCCACTTTCTGCCATGGTAAAGTAGGCATCTCATGTGATTGTAGGGGTTCATCGGCATGATTAGGACGAAACTTCATGCAGGTTTGACAGCTTTCAATTAAATTTTTTATGTCAACCGACATTTGGGGCCAAAATAGAACACCTCGTACCAACGATTTTGTTCGTTCAATTCCCATATGACCAGAGTGAACCTTTTTTAATATAGATTTCCTCAATTTTTCAGGGATTATTATACTATTATTACGAAATACCAGATCATCAATTATGTTAATTTCTGCACGGAAATTCCAGTATGGCTTAGCAGGATTATCGACTTGAGATTTAGAACGAGGCCATCCATTTTTGGAATAGCCCTTTAGAATTTCATGTACCTCATCACTTTTACTAAATTCTCGAATTTCTGATAGTGTTTGAGGTGACACTGCAAGAGAGCTGCGAACTAAATTTACATGTACCGAAATTTCTTCGTCTAGAGCTGTCGTCTGTTTCTGGTAATGGCGCACGAGAAAGTGTGTCCGCTATATACATATGTTTACCGGGCTTATATACCACTTGAAAATATATGCTTGTAGCTGTAAAAGCATTCTTTGGAGTCTGCTTGGAACATTTGCTAAATTCCGTTTACAAATTGTGACTAAAGGAGAGTGATCTGTTTCGACCGTGAATGTCTGACCATAGATGTACTGCCTAAATTTGGTACAACCTACCAAAACTGCGAATAACTCCTTTTCTATTTGGGCATAGCCCTGTTGACAAGCTGTAAGTGTTTTTGGAAGCATATTCTACTGGTTTATTATTTTGTAAAATCACTGCGCCTACGGCGAATTTTGATGCATCGACAGACAAAACTATGGGCGAATTTACTCAAAATGTGCTAATACTGGTGCTTCAGTGATTAGTTTTTTAAGCCTATCAAATGCTTTTTGATGATGTTCTTCCCAGTTCCATGGAACATCTTTCTTTATTAAATTATTCAAGATGGACGACTCTTGAGAAAATTTGGAATAAAGCTGGACAAATAAGTGACTAACCCAATGAATCTATGAAGAGATTTTTTGTCATTTGGGGTTGGCATGGCACAAATGCTTCGATTCGACCAGGATCAGCTTTCATACCTACCTTCTTGAAAACAAATGACCCATATACCTAATCTGACTTTGACCAAACTTACATTTACTAGAATTGAATTTTATATTCAACTGACGAGCTCTGTCCAAGACTGATTTTAATCTATGATAATGATCATATTCATTTTGCGCATGAACTAGCAAATCATCTTGGTAAATACATACTCCTTCCAAATCACCGAAACTTTCAGTCATGATCCGGTGAAAGATTTCTGGAGCCACAGATATGCCAAAAGGTAAGCGCAAAAATTTGAATCGGCCAAATGGTGTCCCAAAAACTAACAATTTGGAACTCTCTGGGTCCATCGGAACATTCCAGAAACCAGAACTTGCGTCTAGTGCAGAAAATATACTAGATCCATTTAACTGTGCTCTTATGACATCAATAGTCGGTAATTGGTAGTGCGATCTCATTAAATTTAAATTCTTCGGATCCAGACAGATTCGAAGAGCTCCTGACTTACGTTCGGTAATTACCATAGAACTCACCCATTCGGTTGGTTCAGTGACTTTGGCAACTACCCCCCCGTCGTTCCATTCGTTTTAATTCTGACTGAACACGGTATATAGTTTGAATGGTAAACGCCTAGGAGGATCAATAATTGGTTGGGCATCTGGTTTTAATGTTAGTTTGCAGACAGTAGGTAAGCAACCCAATCCTTCGAATACGTCTTTGTACATGTTTTTTAGCTGACTGTAGCTCAAATTATTATTACGAGACGACATTATGCTCCTGAATTCTCTCAACTAAACCCAATTCTTTGCATGTTTTTAGACCTAAAATGGTTGGTACATTTTTCATCGATTTACGTTAACATGATATCGTACGTTTTCCCCTTGATGGTACCTGGCAACACACAGTGACCTACATTTTTTAAGTGTCGTACCACCATAAGAGCTCAACTTTTTATCAGAAGGACTAACTGATTTGACAACATTTAGATCGACAATTTGATTTCATTGACATGCAGTTGACTTGAGCTCCAGTATCAAGTTGGGCTCTCGAACACAGGAATTATTTATGAATATTTCGACATACCATCCTTCTTCGTTATTCGTATGACGGCCTGACTCGACATGGCAAACAAAATAATCGCGATCACTGATGACTACCGCGTTTACATTTCTATCGGGATTACTCGCGTTGGAACTCCGAACTGATTTCAGCCGACACATTTTACTGAAATGATTCAATTACCGCACGAGGAACACTGCTGACCGACTGCTGGGCATTTTACGCGATGAATTTGACCGCACCGGGTACATATCCCTCGCTGTTGGGATGCAGACTGACCGGTGTATTGGCGACTGTTGTTCCATTTCCGCTGGTCTGGATGTTGATCGGGATCGGCTGCGTTTCGAGTGAATGTAGCCCTGTCTCATCGTGTTCGTATGTTGATCATTCCCGGAAATTGTAGCAGGATTACGAGTATTAGACCTAGATCTGTGAAAGACTTTGTGTATAGTCTCCCCATCCGCCTGTTTTTGTAGTGATTGAGCTTGTTGATGGGTCAGCTCTAGGCTCTTGCAGATCTGAATAGCTCTGTCCAAGGTCAATTCATCCTCCTGGAGTAATCTCTCTTTCATTTTATAATTTGACTTATTAAGGCCACAAATTAAAACATCTTTTGTCAGACTATTTTTTAATTCACCCAATTCGCAGGTTGTGAACTTAGGTTTTTTAAATCAGTTACAAAATCATCGATCGATTCCTGATCTGCCTGCCGACGAGTTAGAAAGTTATGGCGCTCGATCGTGATATTCTTTTTGGCGTAAAGTGGGCCTCAAACTTTGTTATAAGTTGCGTGAACTTAATTTTTTCTGAATCATCACCAATGATTGAAATATCACCATTCCCTGGGGACCAATCAGCGACAACAAGAGAGCAACTTTCCTTTTGTCTGACTCCTCTTCTAAACCAGCTGCAACTAGGTAGAGGTTAAATTGTGTCACCCAGTTTTTCCATTTTAGAGCTAGATTCGTACTAGTCTGGCCTTCGATGTCCAAAATACCAATATTTGGTGCTAGATTTATATTGGTTTAGACATTTTGACGACGTTTACGGAAGAATCGGAATCCGAGTGGTCGGACTCACCTGATTCGCTGTTGCTGGCGTCGGACTCGGACTCGGCAACTCCTGAATCCTTTTTCATCCAGAAATTAAACTGTTCAAAGAATCACTTGACACTTCTGACACCATGTTATATGTCGTGGTGATAGAATAAAAGAGGACGACTGAAGTTCACTTGCACAATATAGGTATAATCAAGAGAAGACAATTTACCTAAGTTTAACATGAGGGTACAGAGGCAGACATATTTAATATAGCAGGGGCAGTTCATTACAAGAGCAACTAAATAAGAAGACAGCTGACTAAATAATTAATTACAATTATAATTTCAATAATTATGAAATTCAAATATTAATTTTAAATAATAATTTTAATAAATTATTATTTTATTTTCATAACATATATCTCGTAGGTATTTCCTGCAGCAGCTACAGGCCACCTCTCCACTCACCTTCCCCTGTCTTGAAAAATCGGACTATTCATTTGGTAGTTTACTTTAGAACATTGATTTATACATGGATAGTTTAACGTGTTTACTTATTATTATTATTTTTGTTTATTAAAAATGTATTAAATTGTTTGTTTATTGCGAAAAGTTTAATTCAGTATGCGAAAGGTTTAATTCTATTTGTGAAAGAATTAATTCAGTTTGCGAAGAGTTTAAATCAAATTGCAAAAAGTTTAATTCTGTTTGCGAAAGGATTAATTCATTTTGTGAAAGGATTAATTCAGTTTGCTAAAGGTTTAATTCAGTTGTTAAAGGTTTAATTCAGTTTGATAATGCTATATATGCATACCTTTACAAGTACATAAACCATTTAGCTGATTTTAGAAGAAACTGGAGCTTTTATGGTCCCTCAAAAAATTATTGGAGTAGATAGGATACGTTCGAAATGAAGGAAAACTTGATTTTGGGTTGTAATTTTCAAAAGTGCCCTAGCTCAAAAACTTTCGAAATCAAAATATTATCTTTCCATCAATTTAAAATGGTTTTAAAATTCGAGAATCTATTGAGACCATCCACAGCTCTGTAAGAAAACATTCTCTCATTTGCCGTTCCTTCCTCGTTGCGGGTTAGTCTATCTCATACGAACTGGAGCTCGGTTGCCCCTTTCCACTCCCCGTCTGAAGTACGTCTCGTAGCCACGAATCAGCGTTTATTCGTGTCTGTGGCCTTCTCAAGGTTGTTTGAAGTCTTTCTAATTCTTTCAAAACTTAAACAACTTTAAATCTGAAATTTTCAAGGATTTTCGAAATGCATGCGTGCATCTATCTAGAGAATTGAAAAACTAAAATATTGCCGCAGGAATCATCAAACCGACCAATAATTGCCAGAGAAAAGTGGGAAAACCCGTTTATTCGTGTCTGTGGCTAAGGTTGTTTGAAATCTTTCTAATTCTTTTAAAATTTAAACTTAAAATAATTGGATGAATCCAACGTTGGAGTGGATGGGTTGGCAACTTTAAATAAACTCCGATTTGTCTTTAGATGGATGTTTCCATTCCTCCTCAAAAGATTCAGAATTCCGAAAAACAATTTTCCCTCTGGAGAACGGGGATTTCTTTTCGTTTGCCCCAAGAGTGCCTCCAAAAGAATATGTTACAATCAACATTATTCATCAAGACAGCATAGTAAATTTAGCTTTGTCGATTTATTTGCTCACCTACATAGCTGAGGAGGCATTATCAATGGAATGGAACCGCCTCGAAAAATTATAGTTTAGGTCATAAACGTACATCAATCGATAACTTCCAGTTTGGACAAAGGACGGGTTAACCGGATGAATAGTAAATCTATCGTAAGATGACTTTAATTTCAACAGCCGATTACAACAGCTATTACTTAGCGTTGGCAGAAGATCCGTGTACCGATACTGATGCCATCTCTATAGTTGGCCAAAAGCCACTCTTTGATGAATGCGGCCCATCTTGTTTTTCTTAAACGTCGTCACTCACCATTTCTGAGGTCTAATCTTAGATATTTAAAAATTGAGCAGGGGTTATTGCCACCCCTCCTATCGTATCAGCATAATGACGAAATATTTCTACCCATTAAACCCAAAAATCGGTACTAGTTACGTGTACGAATAAATACCCCCAATTTCCATACAATTCCTATCAATTTTTTAGAAATTGTGCCGGATGCGCACTAGATGGATTTCGATCGATGAATTCAATCAGACTCCTAGTGATATCATTTTTTTTTTTTGCTTTATCATTTCATTGAGCCCGTTTACAATAAACATATCTCATTGGCATTGTGGTAATTCACTACATTGTTCTATACATTTGGTTAGTAGTTCCTTCATGGAGGAAACCCTTCAGTCGCTTAAATGATTTGGATATCTATTAGGTATATATTGTTGATTTTCACTTTGCACTTATATCTGTCCTCTATGCTACCATTTTATGCTGTGTCAATCATGTCCATGATATGACGCGGCCGTACCAATCGCTGTACCTCCGGTCGTCGGAAGCCTTCCATGACGAGTGGGTTGCTGTGATGTTGATTTCGTTGGACGAATTTCGTCAAGTGCTGGGAGAGAATTTCAGTTGGTGAGTCCAGGCCAAAATCTCAAAAAAGTGTGTATTATGCGTTTTTGTAGAATGCTGTTTTGTTGTTGTTCTATTCTTCTGAATTGTGAGCGAGAACAGGTGCCCCAGATGTTTATAGAGTACGTCCAAATTGGTACAATAAGTGTCTTATATATTAGGATTCTGTTCTGCACTGTTACATTCTTGCTGTCCAGTAGTGTTCTCAAGCATGATACTCGATTGCGAACTTTTCTTATGAGTTCAGTAATGTGATCTTTGAACGTCAATCTGCTATCCAAAAACACACCTAGATACTTGTGACCTGTTGCTTTTGGTATGGGTTGTCCAGTATATAATATAGGCGGCTCTTTGTACTTGAGATTGTACGTATATGTGACTATACAGGTGTGAGCCGCAGCTCACGATGTTGACCCAGCAGTGATGCGGCTGAGCAACCACCACCATCGCTCCCTTCCCGCCTCTCGGATCAGCAGGATGGAGCGGGCTTGTACCGTCCCCGCTCCAGGGCGCCACCACCATCTTAGGCGCCCACCACCAGAAGCGCTCACGTCGGGTTGACGTCACCAACCGCCAATCACAAGTCACCACGGAGCCCCGCTTGGACGCCTGTTGATGGAGGGTGGGGGCCTCCGGAATCAAACGAACTAGTCACCGCGTGGAGCGGCCATTACGTCCCCGTCTTTGAAGCTTTCAATCCGCGCTCCTCTGCATCAAGCTAGATACGTTTATCGAACCCCTTAATGCAAGTAGTGATTGGATTCCCCTCGATACCAGTCCGCCGAGTTAGCCTAGTTGCCCACGAGTCTGAGTATACGAGCCAACCCCTTCCTCCAACGGTAATCTGTGTGGAAAAACCGTTTGGACCAATCCCCCCAGAGATCTTCTCATCGCACCACCTTTGGATTTCCTTCGGGCCCCACCGCTGTGAGTGTAAAAACTAATCTATACATTGGCCAATGTAATTGTGTTCAAACTGTGTAGAAATAACGAGTCGAGTCAAGTCAAAGAACAGTTTAGAATTTCAGTCAGTCAGTCGAGTAAATTATCAAATTGTGTAAATTTAGTAAAGTCATTAGTCGAGTCATTTGTAAAGTCATTATAAGAAGGAGATTGAAAGAAACGCACGAAATTCTTGTAAAACCATTTATTGTTCATAATTTGTATTTTTGCCAACAACATTTTAACGTAGAGTCAAATTGCCATTTAATTGCATTAAAAACGTTCCTATTAGCTCGTACAATTGCATTTCTTATTCACTACCTTAAATTCCGTAACAGACAGGTTTTACGTGTGACCGCACCCTTTTCGTGCGATCACACCATTTTAGTGTGAATCACATCATTTTAGTGCAACGCACCTTTTTAGTGCGTGCGCCGTTCACCGTGCACCGTTTCATTTTTCGTGCACTTATCATTCCCTTCAGGAAGTTAATTTCAGTCCTTCAGACCAATAACATATTTTAAGCAGATATCAGCATTAGACCCTTCTGGTATTATTTTGATTTTAAGAGCCTTCAGCTACCTCCGAACCGCTACAGCTGTCTACCAGGTAATTATTTCAGTTTTATCATTTTTATCATAATAAATTCAATTACCTATTACTTGTGTCAATATAGCCTCTCAACCTATATTTGGGTCAGTTTCAAAAGGGCTTACTCGAGAATCTTCAATTCAACAGTGAAGCCCAAGCTTACACAGGATTTGACCGAATTGATTTTTACTTTCCATTTGGTGCACCATTGTCCCAGCACCACTAGATGTTCTTGGAGTCTTCTTGTTGCTTCTAGCGAATCTTCATGACATATGGCGTATACCAACTCGTCCGCATACATACCTGAAAAGGCTTCCTCAAATGGTAGTGGTATGTCGTGACAATACAGTGAGTATAGGTATGGGGCCCACACGCTCCCTTGCGGTACTGATGCTCTCATATTTCTTCTAGTGGATTGCTCGTTTTGAATAGTTACTACGAATGAACTATCCGTTAGATAGTGACGGACCATCGAGTATAGATTGTTGGGAAGATGGGGCTGAAGTTTTAAGAGCAGTCCTTCGTGCCATGTCCTGTCAAAGGCTTGCTCTACGTCGAAGTACGCTGAACGACAGAACTGATGTTTGTGGAATGCGTTTTTTATGAAATTTGCATACCTTTGCAACTGGAGTGGGCACGAGTGGGATTGGCGAAAGCCGAATTGTTCATTTGGAATGAGATGTCCTGTGTAGAGTCTGAGATGAGGTAGGACAAGACGTTCAAATACCTTAGAGAGTACCGAGAGGAGGCTGATTGGCCGATATGAGGAGGTAAGATGGGCGGGTTTATCGGGTTTTGGGATCATGCATATATCAGCATGTTTCCACTGTTTTGGGAAGTATCCTGATCTGGCACACCATGTAAATGTATGTGCAAGATGGGCAAATAGTTTGCGGGGTCCCTTAAGAAGAAGAGGTTGAACTATCATATCTAATCCAGGTGCCTTTCGAGTGCGGCATGTTCTTATTGCATTCTGAATGTTTTTTGGTGAGAAGTAGATCGGTGGGGAGGGGAAGTAGGGTTGCTCATTTTGCGTTATCTGAACTGGACTTAGTAAGTCGTGGGGTTGAAATCGTTCTTCTAGGATAGTTGCGAATAGGTTCGCCTTCTCTGATGGTAACGATATCCTTCGTGTTCCATCTTTCAATGGTGGAATTCCTCCGTTTTTCTTTGTTAGAATTTTCGTGGCTCGAAATAGCGAACAGTCCTTCACTGCCAATGAAAGCAATTTCTCTCTCATCTGTTCTGTTCTTATATTGTCCACTTCAACTTTGAGCGCATTGTTCAATGAATTCAATATCCGTTTGTCATTAGTGTTGCCAGTCCTGCGCCATTTTCTCTTCATTCTTTTCTTAGCGAGCCATATGTTCTGGACGAAAGTCGGGAATTCCATGTTCGGTTTAGGTTTTGGGAGCAATATCGGTGCGGATATAGTTGCTGCGGCAGTTAATATAACAGTAATGGTAGACACATGGTAGACTTCCTATGAGGTTATAGTAAGAATTTCTCCATTGCTTTCAATATCTGCGATGGTGATATCATACCATCGCAGATATTGAAAGCAATGGAGAAATTCTTACTATAACCTCATAGGAGCAATAACTTTTAAAAAAATTCTCTCTGATTTTAGCCTCGTCGAACAAAAACAATTAGGTATAAGAATTCACGCTAACCCTACAACTCCTTGGGACTGATTGCTGGCAATCTACAGATAATTGCCCTATCTCGAGAGGCAACGGTTTGTTTCTTATCCCCTCATAACCAAGCTTGCATCTGCAGTTCTGTATAGAATGCGGCATCAACTGAAATGAAAACACGATACTTCTACCATCATGCGCAGAAATCAATTTGCCACTTTGCCATGATTCCGTTCATGGGCTTTTATAGAGATTCCCAAGGCTCGTTGATCGGAGTAGAGTGCGAGACCTTTTAAAAAGGTATGGGATGTGAAATTGAAGTGATTTTCAAGAGACTCGGGATTGAAAGCCAGGAAAATTGTCTGGTATTATATTCGCCCAGGTTTGAATGGCATAGTTTGATGGGCATTTTGATATGATGATATTTCACATGAATCAGAAAATTGGAGTCTTCGTCTATGATGAATGAATGAGTGAAAACGTATTGGTTTATTATTTTCAATAATAAGCCTTTGGAATCGAGCAAGAAAAAAAAATTTTAACCCCCCCTCAAAATTTGATGTTTTCGTTTCAAGGTACGTAGAATACGAGAATCGAATAAAAAAATTTCCGTCCGTACGCCGTACGCGGTACTGGACCGATTTGGTTCAAATTTGGTATATGGGCTTCATTTGGGGTCTAGTTGTGCCGCGAAGCTTTTGGTTGATGTAGGTCACTTCTAAGGGGTGAAAATTAAGGGTTGAAATTTTCAAGAGTGCCCTAGCTCGAAAACTCTCGAAATAAAGGTATCGTTTTTTCACCAATTTTAAATAGTATTGAATTTTTAAAAATTTTTGAGACCACCCGGAGCTCTGTAGGACAAACCGTTCGGTCCATACGAGTACTTGAAGGTTTTCCTTCGATAAAACAGAATCATGAGTGTGAATCGCAAAAGAGGTCTAATCTCCATTCAAATTTTATCGGACTAAAATGCGATCGCTGTTCATTTCTTCGATTTGTATACAGTTTTGCCTTCTGCGTAACCAGTAATCAAATTTCCATATGAAGCTTTCTATTTTTCGAATCGAGTGTGAAGCGTTTAGTTCTTTCTAATAAACTTGATTGTGAAGGTGTGAAGCCAGTATGGTGTGGTAGGTAGTACATAGCTGGTAGGTAAAAAAAAGTTGGTAGGTAAAAAAAATGTTGGTGGGTAAAAAACGCTGCAAATCATTGCTCAAAGGCTTCTTCACTCTTCAGATCACTGATCAGCTGAGTGAGCTCCGAAGCCATTTTCAATTCTATTGAATGGAAGTGCTCTTCCAGGCGTCGTCAGCATTCGAGGAGATCTTCTTCACTCTTCAGATCACTGATCAGCTGAGTGAGCTCCGAAGCCATTTTTAATCCTATTGAATGGAAGTGCTCTTCCAGGCGTCGCCAGCATTCGAGGAGATCTTCTTCACTCCTCAGATCACTGATCAGCTGAGTGAGCTCCGAAGCCATTGCTCAAAGCAAACCAAAAATTTTATGTTTCGCGTTTCAAGGTACATACAATTCGAAAAATAGAGGGAAGGTCAAGGGAGAATACAGATGGTGGTAGGTGCTATTGATGGAGAACCAGTGATCTATACAGAAGGGTGATCTATACAGAAAATAATAAACCTTTGAGCAATGATTTGCAGCGTTTTTTTATTTGCGATAATTTCCATTTTTATTGCTTCCTCACTACCGAAGGTAGGGAAGCTTTGTATTCGTGAAAGAAGTGAAAAAAAAATGTCCTCCAAAATCAAAATTTCCACTTGCTTTTTGCGTTTTAGAGCTTCCCGAACAATTTTGGTTCCGTGTCTGTCTGTCTGTCGGTCTGTCTTTCTGTCTGTGGTCAATCCTTGTCCCGGGCAAAACTATACTAACCTGTGGTCCGATTTTGATGAAATTTTCAGGGATTGTGCGGGTTAGGTACTAGACGATCCACTATCAATTTCAGCACCTTCGGACCAATAGGAGCGAGTGCGCATGCGCAAACGTGAATTTCCTGGAACCTCGGTTTCTCGGTTTCTAATGAACCGATTTTTCTCAAATTTGGAGGTTAGTTAGGGACTAACTTCTAAGAGACACCCTATAAGTTTCAATCAAATTGGTCAAGCAATAGCCGCTGCGCATGCGCGAACTTTAAATTTATTGTTACAACCAAAACTCCGCAACTATTCAACCAATTTCGATGAAATTTTCAGGGATTGTGTGGTTTAGGTCCTAGACGGTGGACCGCTAAATAAGATTCTACGTTGAAAATACAAAATATTATAAACTATACTTAATACCTTATAAAAATTATAAAAATATTATAAACATTAATACCTGCAACACTATCCCGCATATTATCGCCAATATTTTGGTATTCAATAACTCTTTGAATCATAATTTTTTCGCCAACTGATTCTATACATTCATGTTACAATGAGTGAGGAAGCTATACTGCCCACCCAACTTGGCAGACGTTTTTTTAATTTAATGTATAAGAAAGGAGAATGAGAAATACGGGTAGGAATAGAAAATATTTATCTTTGTTTTTCAAGTAATTTTTATACATTTAAGTGAACTCTCCTCAATCCACCATAAAGTTGAAATGGAAAGTATTGCAGAAAACTGATTTTATCGAACACTAGTTTGGAATGGATCCGATCGATTTCTATTAAACTTTCTCCACTACCTAAACTCAATGAATATAATTTTTCTGCTGATTTTATCAAGATTGGTTACGAATGAAATGATGAAATATAACACTACAGGTCGTACCCACAACAGGTATGCCAAACTTCAAAAATCGATTCTACGACTAATTTTTCAGCCCTTTTTTGCAACCCTTAGACGTGACTGACATCAATCAAAAGCTTTGAGGCACAACTAGACCCCAAATGGAACCCACATACCATATATCATCAAAATCGGTTGATGGTAACAAAGGAAAGTACGGCGGACGGCAAAATTTTT
>CM019178.2:40266987-40445979 GCA_009739505.2 Apolygus lucorum
GCCTTATTCCCTAATCGATTCGCGTGGTTCCTCCTTTGTTCAACGCTAAAATTTATCTAGCGCTGTGGACAACGTCATCCACATTAAATTTTGCCTTGAAGGAGGGGGGGGGGGAGTAGAAACTATTAAATTTTTTTTTTTTTAAAGCATAATCTTGTGTATTTCGCCCAAACCTCAATTTCCCACTGATTTGAGTGTTTCTTTTTTGTTCGACGTGGAAATCTATCTGGTTTTGCACTACATTGCTGGGATTTTGAGATTAGAGTAAACGGAGGAGGAACGTGGGGTTATTTACTGAAAGTAAGGCTCATTATGACAGCACGTTGAGCGCGCTACCTACTCCTCAATTTCAACCGATTCGCGTGTTTCTTTTTTTCGACTCAGATAACTAACTGACTAACATTAAAGATTTTGGTTCATTTAGGGCTTATTAATGGTACCCAAGCTTTGAATCTTTATGAATAAACCTTTGTATTTTCATGAACTATAAATTTTGACACCATAGAACAAATCAGTGGTGCCACTGGTGTGTTTCACCTTGAATGTCTACTCCTACGGACTACCTACCGAAACTACCGATGAAAGTTGTACTGGTTGTACTGAAACCGTTGAAGAAGGAATGGTGTGGGGGGGGGGGGGGATTGAACTTGAAATCGCACGTTGGTTATCTTTGATTATAGATTTTAAGAAGCTGTTTCAATTACTTAAGAATATTATTGGAGACAGAATTATAAATATCTTCCGTTTTCAATCTGTTTTATTTTCCCAACTTCTCCCAATCTAATAAATTCTCGTTTTATACACCTCAAGTCATGATTATTCTCATTTAAAACCAAATTAATCATTTGAGAAAGAATAAAAAATGTCCATGAAAAAAAGTGACATCTCTGAAATAAAGAAATATTGTCCACGAAAAAAGGGAACAACACCAAAAATCGAAGAAATTTGACAAAAATATTCCCCCCACTCCTTCCTCACTAGCGAAAAGAATAATTTCGGTCCATGAGCTGTAGAAGCATTAGTACGGGAACATTTTCCCCAAATATCATTAACATTAAACGTGTTTTCACGTGTTTTCTATTTGTTTGAGTGTAAAACTTTGAAAGCGATTTCCCGAAAATCACATTTTTGGACTTGTACCCCTCTTCTAGGATATGAGCGACTTGTAAAGCTTTATAAAGCGTACGTACGAGCTTCCGCTAAGAACCGTGATTGATTTGATTCAGGAGTATTAAAACTCTCATAATTAAAGTTATTCTAAGAAACAAAGTTTTCCATAAAAATATATATTTCTACTCGCATTTTGAATTTCTGAGAGTTTTGACATATTTCGGTAAAATTTGAGAGTAGACTCGTGGGAAACTCACATTTGAGAACGTACCTGGTATCGATTGACCTGTCATTGCTCAACATCTCTGTGAGCCTGCTATGAGAAATGCTTGGGTTGCAAAAACCAGGGGTCTCTCGTTTTGAATGTTTTTGCCGGAAAAGACAAACTGTTCTCAGAGAGAATTTCTGACGAATGAAATCGTAGTAGAGGGTTCAGCGTTCTTTTTTGCGGCAACGTTCATTTTTGAAGGGAATGTTTATGAAACAAGATCGGGAGCAGGGAGCTGCCAAGTCAACCTACGCGCGATCCGTCTGTAGAACGGCTGGTTCTTAAATTACATTCAGATTCACCCTCTTCCCCTTCCTTCAGACTTGAAGACAAATGCCTGTTCATAGTCGGGCAGCATCTCTTTGAATGAAGATAGATCTAATCAAAAGATGGTTTGTTGGAATTCGAACAATTCCTACCTAGGGAGATTTACACCACCATCACACTCATATCATAAGGTATCAGTTACCACCTATTAGGTATTATATTACCTCAATGAAAATTAATTCTTGTTTTGTATTGAACACTCGACGCATATAATAAGAAATTGATCATGTGAGCAAGGAAGTAGAATATAGGTACTTGCATAAGTTTTGTCTACAAATGGGCTCGGCGGCGACTTCAATGCGTACCTACCTAACTTGGATCTGTTGTAATTGTTATTTTTCTTCTTTTTAGGAGTTTGCCATCATAGGTTTTGAGGTTGGTCCGTTTTTTGTTATAAACGTTTTTATTTTATCATTTTTTAAATTATTTTTTATTTTTAACTTTATAGTGGTCTTTAATTTATTTCATAAATGAAATCCCCACAGTTTTTGGTTTATTATTTTCAATAATGAACCTTTGGAATCGACCAAGAAAATTTTTTTTTGACACCCCCTATAAATTTGATGGTTTAAGTTTCAAGGTACGTAGAATCCAAAAATCGAATAAAAATTTGGCCAGCCGTCCGCCGTACGCGGCACTTTTGCCACTTAGCATTGACCGATTTAGATGAAATTTGGTAGGTAGGTATGTAGGTACCATTTGGGGTCTAGTTGTGCCCCGAAGATTTTGGTTGATGTAGGTCAGTTTTAAGGGTTCCAAAATCAATTTTGAAATTTTGAAAACGCCCTAACTCAAAAAATTTTGATATAAAGGTATTGTTTTTCCTTCAATTTAAGATTCTATAGAATTTTTAGAATTTTTTGAGACCACGCGGAGCGCTGTAGGACAAACCGTTCGCTCACTACGAGAATTTAAAGTTTGGACGTACGATAAATCAGAAACATGAGTGTGAATCGCGAAAGAGGGCTAATCTCCGTTCAAATTTTAGCTGACCGATTTGTGATCGATGTTTTTCTTCATGTTGGATGGTTGGTGGCTTTGCAGACGAGTGATCTATATAGAAAATTAATAAACCATTGTGTAATAATTTGCAGCGTTTTGAGCTGTATCAGTTTCCGTGAGGTAGACCAGTTTATGTAATTACAGTTTCCACAATATTAATGTCCCAAAGTGCCCCTCAGGGTATAATTATAAATGAACTTCACGAATTCGTTGATTCATCATTCTGTGCTGTGGGTCGGTTACCGCGACTTGGCTCAGGTCTTTTAGTTTGGATCAGTTTCCGTACTGCAGATCAGTTTCTGAAATTTGAATGCTGAAAATGTGCTAAGCGAGCATGCAATGAGCTATGTGCTAAATACACTTGGTGGGCAACCCTCTCATCATACACCGTTCGATTTTTCCCATATTCGGTAGAATACTTGGTCGTTTTGACAACCTCCACCTTACTATTCATGTTATGGATGTCGAGGAAGATATGTGCTACATCAACATTCTGCAATAGGTCGTGATTTGATCAAGTTCATTGGTGATAGCTATTTGAAGGCGCCTGAGTGGTCAGCTGAGTGAGCTCATCATTTAAATTGCCATCATAAGACATATCCATGTACAGATGTATCTGCATGCAGTGTAGATACTCTTTCTTTGTCTGATCGGAAGAGAAGAGGCAGGAGAAGTCAAAAATCTAAGAATGGCGTTGATAGGCCAAATCTTAGTTTATTTTCAATAATAAACCTTTGGAATCGAGCAAGAAAAATTTGTCTAATTTTTGGTTTATTATTTTCAATAATAAGCCTTTGGAATCGAGCAAGAAAGAAAAAATTTTAACCCCCCCTCAGAATTTGATGTTTTACGTTTCAAGGTACGTAGAATACGAACATCGAATAAAAAAAATTTCCGTCCGTCCGCCGTACGCCGTACGCTGCACTTTTCTTAGCAACACTGGACCGATTTGGTTCAAATTTGGTATATGGGCTCCATTTGGGGTCTAGTTGTGCCGCGAAGCTTTTGGTTGATGTAGGTCACTCCTAAGGGGTGAAAATTAAGGGTTGAAATTTTCAAGAGTGCCCTAGCTCGAAAACTCTCGAAATAAAGGTATCGTTTTTTCATCAATTTTAAATAGTATTGAATTTTTAAAAATTTTTGAGACTGACCGGAACTCTGTAGGACAAACCGTTCGGTCCCTACGAGTACTTGAATTCCTTCGATAAAACAGAATCATGAGTGTGAATCGCAAAAGAGGTCTAATCTCCATTCAAGTTTTATCGGACTAAAATGCGATCGCTGTTCATTTCTTCGATTTGTATACAGTTTTGCCTTCTGCGTAACCAGCAATCAAATTTCCATATTAAGCTTTCTATTTTTCCAATCGAGTGTGAAGCGTTTAGTTCTTTCTAATAAACTTGATTGTGAAGGTGTGAAGCCAGTATGGTGTGGTAGGTAGTGCCTAGCTGGTAGGTAAAAAAAATGTTGGTGGGTAAAAAACGCTGCAAATCATTGCTCAAAGGCTTCTTCACTCTTCAGATCACTGATCAGCTGAGTGAGCTCCGAAGTCATTTTCAATCCTTTTGAATGGAAGTGCTCTTCCAGGCGTCTCCAGCATTCGAGGAGATCTTCTTCACTCTTCAGATCACTGATCAGCTGAGTGAGCTCCCAAGCCATTTTCGATCCTATTGAATGGAAGTGCTCTTCCAGGCGTCTCCAGCATTCGAGGAGATCTTCTTCACTCCTCAGATCACTGATCAGCTGAGTGAGCTCCAAAGTTATTTTCAATCCTATTGAATGGAAGTGCTCTTCCAGGCGTCTCCAGCATTCGAGGAGATCTTCTTCACTCTTCAGATCACTGATCAGCTGAGTGAGCTCCCAAGCTATTTTCGATCCTATTGAATGGAAGTGCTCTTCCAGGCGTCTCCAGCATTCGAGGAGATCTTCTTCACTCTTCAGATCACTGATCAGCTGAGTGAGATCCGAAGCCATTTTCAATCCTATTGAATGGAAGTGCTCTTCCAGGCGTCTCCAGCATTCGAGGAGATCTTCTTCACTCTTCAGATCACTGATCAGCTGAGTGAGCTCCCAAGCTATTTTCGATCCTATTGAATGGAAGTGCTCTTCCAGGCGTCTCCAGCATTCGAGGAGATCTTCTTCACTCCTCAGATCACTGATCAGCTGAGTGAGCTCCGAAGTCATTTTCAATCCTATTGAATGGAAGTGCTCTTCCAGGCGTCTCCAGCATTCGAGGAGATCTTCTTCACTCCTCAGATCACTGATCAGCTGAGTGAGATCCGAAGCCATTTTCAATCCTTTTGAATGGAAGTGCTCTTCCAGGCGTCTCCAGCATTCGAGGAGATCTTCTTCACTCCTCAGATCACTGATCAGCTGAGTGAGATCCGAAGCCATTTTCAATCCTTTTGAATGGAAGTGCTCTTCCAGGCGTCTTCAGCATTCGAGGAGATCTTCTTCACTCTTCAGATCACTGATCAGCTGAGTGAGCTCCGAAGTCATTTTCAATCCTATTGAACGCAGGAAGCTGAAATTTGAGAGGGAAGGTCAAGGGAGAATACAGATGGTGGTAGGTGCTATTGATGGAGAGCCAGTGATCTATACAGAAGGGTGATCTATACAGAAAATAATAAACCTTTGAGCAATGATTTGCAGCGTTTTAAAAATTGGTTGCGTTATAATAAAAACAGTGACTTATAACCAGTTTGTAACCATGGTGTAGATTACATAAATTCTTCACTGGAATTCACAAAAATTTTAATGAATTTTCTCTATTGAATTATTCCCGAATTTTTCGTAAACTGGGATAATTTTCTCAAGTCATGATGTGTGGCCACCCGAAAATATTCCTCTAATGGTGGACCTCCAAGTAAGCTGAATTGGAGTCTTTGAAAAGGTTTTTATTTCTGTTTTTTCAAACATTTTGGTAAATTTTTCCTTCCAAAGTGCGGTGACATGGGGGAAATTTAACTCTCTTTCCGAGGGTGTAATCAGATTTGAATTCGCTTGGAACCCGAAGAAGTTTTGACCATTTTTTTCAGTGCCGCAAGGTCAAAAACGCCAGAAAAATATTCAAGTGAAAAAAATTGCATTTTGAGCGGGGTAAAAATAGCTGAGAGGGAAAAGTCGCTGCAAATTAGTAGTAGAATCGATTCTTGAATTAATGATGTTCGATTTTAGGACACCCTGTACTATATTTGTGTGTTGAGTGCCTGTATTCACTATCTTTACTTACAAGGGTTGGTAACTTGCAAGTGAAAATAAATAAGAAACCACAAGTAGTCCACAAGGCAACATAGACTGGGGTTAAGGACATGAGTGAATCCCTATGAATTTAGAATGTTAAATAGAATTAGGATGAAA
Source organism: Apolygus lucorum (assembly GCA_009739505.2). Classification (NCBI taxonomy): domain Eukaryota; kingdom Metazoa; phylum Arthropoda; class Insecta; order Hemiptera; family Miridae; genus Apolygus; species Apolygus lucorum. Next base: position 40,273,055 of record CM019178.2, read on the forward strand.
ACAACAAAAGAAACTGGTGTTGAGCATCAGTGGCGTATCCAGAAAATCTACCTTTGGGAACCTCCACTGGTGAAATTCAATCCCCCCCCCAACAAATTGAACCAAAATCGGGTGAGTAGATCGTGAAAAAAGATTTAGTTTCAGGAAAATCAAATTAATTCATTATAATTGTGCGGGTGCAATCGTTATTTTAGTGCGATGGGGATACAATTCATAAGGGGCCATCTAGAAATAATTCACGCACATGTCACCAATGTCGGATCATTGTTTCATACAGACTTCCTACTTTTTTCCAAACGCCGTGGCTCTTATTAATTAAAAATCTATTAATTTATAGGCACTAGTTTTGGATCCAATCAAAAACCCAAATTAGGAACAATGAAATTGTAGTTTGCGTGTCAAACAGCTGGGTCTAGATGTAGAGTCCTTCAGACTTTGATGGAAAGCAAATTCACAAGAACATAATGAATTTGAAAGGACAGGTACAAGAGGCTGTATGTATCTAGAACGGAAGAGGAAACTGGGTCTATGCAGATCTCAAGGTCCTTGAATCTTGGAGAGACGTTGATGTGAGCGAAGCAGTATTCAAAGCCCTTATGATAGATTATGCATCCGAAGACCTCGAACTCTCGTGATAGTCGACAGTAGCAGCCTCGATGAGAAGGACATTCAGACATCGCCTAAAAATAAACCCATATATTTTGCCAGACAACAAAGGTTGGCGTTTTGTCTTGTAGTGTGACACCCATCCGTTCAACACCCGTTTTTAACTTTCTTTCATTATTCAACCCCTGTAAAATGCAGAATGTAAATATTTACCTACGACTGTCAATATACCTGTTGCAAGGTACTCGGAATATTAATCAATATCTCAATGATCGTTGATTCCTATATTATGTTCTTTGATATGCATGATTCAAGTTCGATAAGTAAGCCTCCTTAAGATTATGCTTCAAAATATTTAATATCTGGTATTTTTGAAAATTAACCCCCACCCCACTCACATCCACCATCTCACAATACATTTTTAAATTCTGGCAAGATATGAGACGAGGAAAGAATGTTGGACAGAAAGTTTCGTGAGCAAAATTTATTATACAAAAATTATTGTATAGCTATTTATAGTATCAAATGATTTTCTACGCTTCCTAGCTTACTGAGAGCAAGTCACTTCTTTTCTAGTGCGTTAGATATTGTTCCTTATGCGTGGAAGAAGGTTTAACAAACGCAGTTCCCCGACTTCAAAAGTAGCCGATACGCCCCTATCGCACTTGTCCCAACGGCCTGTTCGATAAGCCTCATCGCCGCAGAGCTCCAAAACTGGGTCAAACGACGGGTTCGCTCGCGAGAAAATATTGAAATGAATTGACGGCGTTGACTTCCTGCGGTTTTTCAAACTGGAAAACGATATATTCAGCCGAGAAACCGACTTTTGCCGCAACGACGAGTTAATTGGCGAGTAATTGAAACCCAAAGTCATTATTTAAAAATTTATTCAGGTAGTGGACTGGTGGCGATGATGGTCGTTTAACCAGTTGGAAATGCATTCGAAGAGCTTCAAGTCCGCTTTCTGAAAGTAGTTGATTAATAGAATTTTCTTCACACCTGGGGGGGCTTTAAAAATGCTGCAAATTATTACACAACGGTTTTTTTTCTTTCTTGTGTAACTGCAAAGAACAAGATTTTTCCATTGGTCAATACAGTCGTTAAAAAACTCCCTTTGAGCGGGGTAGAAAAAAGTGCTGAGGGAAAATTTGCTGTGAATTAGCTGTAATCGATTCTTGAAGTATTGTTGATTGGTTCTGGGACACTCTGTATGTTGTGTACATTCATTATTAAAAACTGCTCTTGTTGATATTCGATTCAGTTATTGACACAGTCATTATTGTAATTATTAGTGAGATTCAGGCGAGTCTTCAGCCCCTGAATTTACGACCTTCAATGATTAATAGCAGGTCCAGGTGGCACCAACTATCTACCTCTGCACAGTGTAGGTATTGTTCAATATAAGTAGCAAATTGTTAGGAGAAACGGGAAAGAAAACTCGCGAGACGAACTTAGTGAACGTAGTCAACAGAATATAATAACAGAAAAAACATAATGGCCACTGTCCCTGGATACTCCTAGAAAAAACAACAAATCTGGTAACACTAACAAATCCGCCAGGGGCGCTAGCATAGGATCACAATCTCCCACCTAATTTTCAACTAATTACTTGAAAATTAAGACAATAAAACATGACAAATTATGGACAAATCAAGGGAATACAAATCAATCCAAGGAACAGTGGAAAGAAAAAAAAAGGTTTAACTTCATAAGTCCAGTCTGTTTGGTGGGACAATCCTTCTTCCTAATCTTGTTGTATGCTCCTCTACATGGTCATCTTCTTGGTAATCAGTCTCTGGCTCCTTGGCAGTCTCTGTACCTTCCAGGTTTCGATCTCTTGGCTCAGCTAAAACTCCACTGCTATCCGAGCTGCTCATCTTCAGCTCCAATGGATGAACCTTTTGGATGGGACGTATAAGTACACCAGTTGGTGTCCTGAGCTCCAAAACTCGGATCTTACCATCACGTCCGTGACTCACTTTCTCCACAACTCCCAGGACCCACTCCAATCTCTTGGAGTTCTCAGACTCAATCAGGACAACCTCCCCTTTGGTAGGCTGTTGAGTCAACTTTCTAGAACTCCATGTGAGTTGGCCAAGGTATTCTGATCTAAATCTTTGACGGAGGGTATCTCTCAATTCCTGTCTGTACCGCAAGCGCTGGTGAAGGCTAGTTTCTTCATACATGTCACAGTCAGGACAATCTATTTGATGCAGATCCTGAAGAAACATCGCTGGTGTTAATGGTACTGGGTCATTAACATTTTCTGAAGACTGAGTCAGAGGTCTGGAATTTATTTGTGCCTCACAATCACAAATTAAGGTGTATAATTCATCCAAATCCAAAACTGCACGACCCAGAGTCCTTCTCAACAAACTCTTCAAAATTACAATCAATCTCTCCCAGAACCCACCCCACCAGGGTGCCGCAGGGGGGCTGAATTTCCATTCAATCCTTTGACAGGAACTATATGTAGCAATAGGTATATCAGCTAGACCCGATGGCTCAAGCTCTCTCAACTACATGAATTCGAGAGCAACTCATCTCCTAGTCGATAGGCCTCAACTAGCCGGCTAGACCGTTTTCAAAGAAGTTGGTCTTATACGAATTATTCATTCCCAAAAAAGTTTCAAAACATTTTCCATACGGAACCTTCTGTAACAAATTATAGCTATTTGGCGAAGTTGAAGTTCAAAATACAAACAAGTTGGTAAAATTCGTGGGAAACACGCTAAAATAAGGACTCCAGAACCATCTAAAGGTTAAGAGTAAGTTCTGGTTCTCTCAAGAAGGTGCACGAACCTTTCACAGAATTTCAATGCCAACAGCTCAGGTCGCACTTTCCCCGTCTGTTCCAGGAAGTCGGTTGTGGAAGGATATCACAGGTTACCCACCTACCTCCTCGCATCAAGCAGGAATAGATCACGGACAGAGAAGGTATACTCAGCAACGAGAATTCGAAGTGACCTTCACTAATTTCAGAGTCACCCTCGGATCTTCCTGGCAGACTTGAATGAGACTGATGCACTAAACTATAATGGGCTATAAATTGGCAATAAACCAAAATCTGAATTTCTCAGATTTTTACATAGAAAAAATATCTGCAAAGTGGGTTAGGTCCCTCGTATCATAAACATTTTTTTGTTTTTTTTTGTTTTAAGCGTTTATTTATTATAACAACTAGTTACAAACTGTATTGTTTACAAGTAACTATCTAGTTATTTATTTCTAATATATCACCGCAAAGTCTGTTATGGCGAGTGTTCACTAGCAGGCACCACACTAATTTTACACTACAACGTCAGCTTGCAAGGTCTAGGGGTTTGGTCCTTTTCAGTCGCCGAATTTGTTTTGAATTGTCCAGTAGTTGTATGGCTTCTGGATTTGAGTGTACGAGAAGTCTCTTCTCGTAACGTCTTGCTGTTGTTTTTATGACATCAGTGACGCTCTCCACTCCCAAGTCTCTGTGGAGGTCGTCATTTCTAATGTACCAAGGTGCGTTTACAATACTCCTGAGTACTTTATTTTGAAATTTCTGTATTATTTGCACATTTGTTTTGGCAGTACAGCCCCATAGTTGAATGCCATAGGCATCATAAACACGATAGTATAAATGAAATTATTAAAGGAATTATCAAAATGTCAATCCCCAAGTAAAGTAATTTGATAAAAACGGTGGACGTTATCCGAAACATGGAAGGACCGTACACGTACCTACTGAAAGTAGGTAATGTCCCTTAAGGACCAAAAAACCTTCAAGAGTCGTTTCTACTACTTACTCAGGTAAGAAAGTGTACTAGGTATAACATTATTATTAGTCCACAAAAATCCGAGTTATTTCACTTTTTAAGATTTATTTCTCGTATTTTTGACCCTCACCATAAATTTAAAAGAAAAACTTGTTTAAAAACCAGATTTGATTTTATGTTAAAAAAAGAACTAAAAAGTTTAAAAAATTACCTCTAATAAGAAATATAACACTCGATAAAGATAACACTTTATCACAGTCCCAATTTTATAAATAAAAGAGTGTTAAATTATGATAGCAAGAGGAAAACGCTGCAAACTATTACACAATGGTTTATTATTTTTTATTTTTCTATATACATCACTCGTCTACAAAGCCACCAGCCATCCAACATGAAGAAAAGCATCGATCGCATTTCGGTCAGCTTTAATTTAAACGGAGATTAGGCCTCTTTTGAGATTGACACTCGTGTTTCTGATTTATCGTACGTCCAAACTTTAAATTCTCGTAGTGAGCGAACGGTTTGTCCTACAGAGCTCCAGGTGGTCTCAAAAAATTCTAAAAATTCTATAAAATCTTAAATTGAAGAAAAAACAATACCTTTATATCAAAAATTTTTGAGTTAGGGCGTTTTCAAAATTTCAAAATTGATTTTGGAACCCTTAGAAGTGACCTACATCAACCAAAATCTTCGGGGCACAACTAGACCCCAATTGGAGCCTACATACCAAATTTCATCAAAATCAGTCAATGCTAAGTGGCAAAAGTGCCGCGTACGGCGGACGGACGGCCAAATTTGTATTCGATTTTTGGATTCTACGTACCTTGAAATGTAAACCATCAAATTTTGAGGGGGTGTTGCAAAATTTTTTTTCTTGGTCGATTCCAAAGGTTCATTATTGAAAATAATAAACCAAAAGAAGATGTTAATTTTATGAAGAAGATGGTTATGGGATGATCTATGGTCCTTCAGGAATTGAATTGGAAGACGGTCTCCTACGAATTGAAGCATGTCCATTATACAGGGTGTCTACACTTTCGATGGGCATAACTTCAGGGTTCGATTCTACATGGTATTTCCAACAAAAAATGTCTCTGAGCAATTTTCTTTCAACCCACTCAAAATTCCTTATTTTTCACTTTAAAGTTTTTCATCGCTTTTTCGACCTCGCGGCACTGATATGGTCATAACTCCCTTATTTCTCCTGAAAATTCAAATCTGACTACACCGTTAGAAAGAGCGTTAAATTCGTAAGCTACCTAGTGCGAAATCAAAATATTTCAGCAATAAAATAGTTTCAAAAATCAAGTCAAAAAGCCAACTTTAAAAATTTTTCGAAACTTGACTTTCTTCGACCAAAGTTTTTCACTCTAAATCCCTGCCCATTTCGATGGGCGCTCTTCGGAAAAAACATGCTCAAATTGTCAGCTTTTCAACGGTCTATCAATTTTTCTTTTCAACATTCAAAATGGAAGAGTAAATTAAGTTTGAATGCCAGAAAACGTGTGTTTTACAAGCAAATCCAGTGTTTTAAGCGGTTTATGGTCCCCCTCGAGCTCAAGATGGCTTGACGATTTTGGTATCATCCTATGTAATTTTTTACGCTGAATCAAATAGTGATACTTCCGAATGGTTCCGACTGCTAGAAAGTGGATTTTTTGAAGAAAACCTTCGTTTTTCGTGCATAAAATAGGCATTATTCGTAAATGTGGTAGTGAGCATGAAGTAACACCTTTGAACTCTGATTGAACTTTTTTTTGAGTTCAAAGGTGTTACTTCATGCTCACTACCACATTTACGAATAATGCCTATTTTATGTACGAAAAACGAAGGTTTTCTTCAAAAAAATCCACTTTCTAGCAGTCGGAACCATTCGGAAGTATCACTATTTGATTCAGCGTAAAAAATAACATAGGAAATGATACCAAAATCGTCAAGCCATCTTGAGCTCGAGGGGGACCATAAACCGCTTAAAACACTGGATTTGCTTGTAAAACACACGGTTGCTGGTATTCAAACTTCATTCACTCTTCCAATTTGAATGTTAAAAAGAAAAATTGATAGACCGTTGGAAGTTGAAAGTGAATAATATTTCATTTTCATCCGATTTATACAAGCATGCAAAATTCAGCACAATCGGAAACCGGGAAGTGGTTCAAATTTAACTTGCAAGATTTGATTACAGACTGACAACGGGAGAGGTGGAAGTAAATAAAAGCTCGTAAAAATGGGCATAATTCCTTAATTCACATGCAAATTCAAACCAGATTACTCTGTTGGAAAGCAAATTCATTCCATTCTGATGGGGGAAAAATCAACTCTCAAAGAAATTTTTGTCAAATTGGGAAAATCTCATGTTTTTTCTTGTGGTTGCTAAGGTTTACTTCCTTGTGTTTTTTACGTACCTCAATACCAAAAACTGCGCTACGATATAATCTGTTTTATTTCACTCCGCTAATTAGGGGAGAAGAATACTTGGTTCCCCTTTGGATCCAAAAGGACATTTTGGCTCTTAGTACTGGAGCCGGTTCAAGAATTAGCGGTGGAGTTCTACATAATTTTCAACGCTGATTCTAATGGTCCCATCACTGTTAAAATTGTATGGCATAAAACCAGGTTTTTGTTGCATCTAATTTTTCATTATTATTATTTTTAGGACGTCCCACAGTAAGACTTGGGCGTCCTTATGCGATCGATCTGGGGTGAAGTTGGACAACACTCAACAGAAAAAAAAAATAACCACACAGTAATCCGTTTTAGACCATTCTGAATCCAAATCCGCGAAAAAAAACCATAGGTGTATGTCTGTGTGTGTGTGTGTGTGTGTGTGTGTGTGTATGTGTGTGTGTGTGTGTGTGTAACAAAATCTTGTGTACTTTGCACAGGCCTTAGTTCTCAACCGATTTTCCTGGTTCTTTTTTTGTTCGTCGCGGAAAACTATCTAGTTGTGCACTACGTCGCCGGAATTTCGAATTTTGCCTTTTAAGGGGGGGAAAGGGGGGGTTAATGCTCGAAAAACGTGCGTTTTTGGGCATAATCTTGTGTACTCTGCCCAGGCCTCAGTTCTCAACCAATTTTCGTGGTTCTTTTTTTCTTCGACGCGGAAAACTATCTCGTTGTGCACTACGGCGCCGGAATTTCGGATTTTGCTTTTCAAAAGGGGGAAAGGGGGGGTTAATGCTTAAAAAACGTGCGTTTGCGTGCATAATCTTGTAAAATCTGCCCAGGCCTCAATTTCCAACCGATTTGCGTGTTTCTTTTTTTGTTTGACTCAAATAACTTCCGACTTGTACATGATTTTACCAGAGTACCAAAATTCGCAAGGGGAGGGGGTGAGTGGGGGGATATTATTCACAAAATATCCGATTTTTCAATATTTCGGTTCCTTTACTGCTTACTAATGGTACCCAAGTTTTGAAATTGAGGGAAAATTCTCATTATACCTCCGGATTGTCATGAATTATTCTCTGTACCACCATGGAACTAATAGTGGTGCCACCATGGTGCCAGGACATGGTGCCATGATGCCATAAACCGCTTATTTCGTGTTTTTTTTTTTTTTTTTTTTTTGTGTTTCACATTGAATACGGATGTGAACTTCGACGGACTTCCTACCAAAACCAGCAGATGAAAGTTCAATGTTACGACGTATTTCCGCTTTGGTGCCAGACTGGGATGTGGTGGAGGGGGGGGGGTGAACTCGAATTCGCATGTTGGGTATCGTAAATCATGGATTTTAAAATGCTCTTCAGATTCGAGGCTCCCATGCCGCTAGAAATGTTAAGGTGGATAATGGTGGGGGGGGAGGGTCAGTATTTCTGGCCTAAAGTAATAAATAAATTACGTCGAGTGAAACAGTTTTATCACTTACCAACTGGTTAAACTTATCTAATGCTTATCCAATGGGACGTCCCCTGGAATGCATGCATTACTAAACAATATGTTTTTTTTTCATTTAGTTATTTGGTAGCTATTTGTGCACAAATTGATTCAGGTTTCTCGAAGGTAAGTGGGAAAGAGTGAGCTACCTCAAAAAGGATCTCGATTTATGACTGATTGAAAAGCTAATCATGAAGGAAGATTCACAATATAATCATGTTGAGTACGATATGCAAGGAGAGCTTCGAGTATTGAAAATTCATTTAGTGCATAAACCAAGTAACTAAATAAAAAACGTCTGCCAAGTGGGTGTGGCACATAGCTTCCTCGTATCCATAACCCGATTATACGGATTATTCCGATGCATAGTAGTTAATCTCAAAACACCAATCTCTAAGTACCTTTCACTACCCTCATAGGGGACCATCTACACGCTAATCCTACAAAATTTCATCAAATTCGGATGAAAAATTAAGTGAGTAGGTGTATGTGATTGGATCAAAAAAATACATAGCCTCGGCTGGGTTTCGAACCCGCGACCTTAGGAGCTCAAATCGAGACTTTATCCTCTGAGCTACCGATAACCTGCAATTAATGGGATTTGAGATTCTCACAGGAGACCATCCCTCTATGAATGAATCCCTCTATGAGAACCAATTCTGTGTGATTTTCATAGGGGACCATCTAAACCCTACTCTGTAACATCCCTGAAAATTTCATTGAAATCGGATGGAAAATGTAGAAATTATGGCCGTTACAAGGAAATTCACGTTTGCGCATGCGCAGTCGCTTCTATCAGTCCGGGGATGATGATTTTCATAGGGGACCGTCTACACACCAACCCGCACAATCCCTGAAAATTTCATAGAAATCGGACAATAACTTCGTATAGTTATGCGCGTTACAAGGAAATCATGACAGACGGACAGACACACAGACAGACAGACACACAGACAGACAAACAGACACGGAACCAAAATTGTTCAGAAAGGTCTAAAACGCAAAACGCGAGTGGAAATTTTGATTTTGGAGAACTTTTTTTTTTCGTCCTTGAAAAGTGAAAACAAAGCTTCCGCTACCTTGGTAGACTCGGAAGCAAAAAGGATTCTATGCGATCAAAACCCGATTTTTGGTTATCACGTAGGTGTACCTACTATTAGTGATGGGACCTTACGAACCAGCATTTAAAATGATGTAGAAATTCACCCTTAATTCTTGGACCTGCCCAAGTCCAAAGGACCAAAAAATCCCGATTGATTAGCAGAACCATGTTTTCTACGCATTCAAACGTATTTTCATCCCTATAGAGCAGAAAAATAATAACTGATTATACCATCAGGACCCCAAGAATATTTTGCTTCCTCACTACCGTAGGTAGGGAAGCTTTGTATTCGTGAAAGAAGTGAAAAAAAAAAAGTCTGCCAAGTGGGTGTGGCACATAGCTTCCTCGTATCCATAACCCGATTGTATGGATGATCCGATGCATAGTAGTTAATCTCAAAACACCAATCTCTAAGTACCTTCCACTACCCTCATAGGGGACCATCTACACGCTAATCTGGACAATCCTAGAAAATTTCATCAAATTCGGATGAAAAATTAAGTGAGTAGGTGTACCTATGTGATTGGATAAAAAAATACTCAGCCTCCGCTGGGTTTCAAACCCGCGACCTTAGGAGCTCAAATCAAGACTCTATCCTCTGAGCTGATGACCTGCAATTAATAGGATTTGAGATTCTCACAGGAGACCATCCCTCTATGAATGAATCCCTCTATGAAAAACAATTCTCTGTGATTTTCATAGGGGACCATCTAAACACTACTTTGTAACATCCCTGAGAATTTCATTGAAATCGGATGGAAAATGTAGAAATTATGGCCGTTACAAGGAAATTCACGTTTGCGCATGCGCAATGGCTACTAACAGTCCGAAGATGGTGATTTTCATAGGGGATCATCTAAATACTAATCTGTAACATCCCTGAAAATTTCATTGAAATCGAGTGGAAGTTATGGCCGTTACAAGGAAATTCACGTTTGCGCATGCGCAGTCGCTTCTATCAGTCCGGGGACAATGATTTTCATAGGGGACCATCTTAGACCTAATCCACATGATCCCTGGAAATTCCATCGAAATCGAGTGGAAAATGTGGAAGTTATGGCCGTTACAAGGAAATTCACGTTTGCGCATGCGCAGTCGCTTCTATCAGTCCGGGGACAATGATTTTCATAGGGGACCATCTACAACCTAATCCACATAATCCCTGAAAATTTCATTGAAATCGGATGGAAAATGTAGAAGTTATGGCCGTTACAAGGAATTCACGTTTGCGCATGCGCAGTCGCTTCTATCAGTCCGGGGATGATGATTTTCATAGGGGACCGTCTACACACCAACCCGCACAATCCCTGAAAATTTCATAGAAATCGGACAATAACTTCATATAGTTATGCGCGTTACAAGGAAATCATGACAGACGGACAGACACACAGACAGACAGACACACAGACAGACAGACACACAGACAGACAGACACACAGACAGACAGACACACAGACAGACAGACACACAGACACGGAACCAAAATTGTTCAGAAAGGTCTAAAACGCAAAACGCGAGTGGAAATTTTGATTTTGGAGAACTTTTTTTTTTCGTCCTTGAAAAGTGAAAACAAAGCTTCCGCTACCTTGGTAGACTCGGAAGCAAAATGTCCTCCAAAATCAAAATTTCCACTTGCTTTTTAGGACCTCCCACAGTAAGACTTGGGCGTCCTTATGCGATCGATCTGGGGTGAAGTTGGACAACACTCAACAGAAAAAAAAAACAAGTGGGTGTGGCACATAGCTTCCTCGTATCCATAACCCGATTATATAGATGATCCGATGCATAGTAGTTAATCTCAAAACACCAATCTCTAAGTACTTTCCACTACCCTCATAGGGGACTATCTACACGCTAATCTGGACAATCCTAGAAAATTTCATCGAATTCGGATGAAAAATTAAGTGAATAGATGTATGCGATTAGACCAAAAAAATATTTAGCCTCGGCTGGGTATCGAACCCGCGACCCCTGGGGGACAGTTGAAGTTACGGCTGCTACAAGTAATTCACGTTTGCGCCTGCGCAGTCGCTTCTATCAGTCCGGGGATGATGATTTTCATAGGGGACCATCTACAACCTAATCCGCATAATCCCTGAAAATTTCATTGAAATCGGATGCAAAATGTAGAAGTTATGGCCGTTACAAGGACATTCACGTTTGCGCATGCGCAGTGGCTACTATCAGTCCGGGGATGATGATTTTCATAGGGGACCGTCTACACACCAACCCGCACAATCCCTGAAAATTTCATGGAAATCGGACAATAACTTCGTATAGTTATGCGCGTTACAAGGAATTCATGACAGACACACAGACAGACAGACACACAGACAGACAGACAGACAGACAGACACGGAACCAAAATTGTTCAGAAAGGTCTAAAACGCAAAACGCGAGTGGAAATTTTGATTTTGGAGAACTTTTTTTTTTCGTCCTTGAAAAGTGAAAACAAAGCTTCCGCTACCTTGGTAGACTCGGAAGCAATAACCACGCAGTAATCCGTTTTAGACCATTCTGAATCCAAATCCGCGAAAAAAAACCATAGGTGTATGTCTGTGAGTGTGTGTGTGTATGTGTGTGTGTGTGTGTGTGTGTGTGACAAAATCTTGTGTCGTCTGCCCAGGCCTTAGTTCTCAACCGATTTTTGTGGTTCTTTTTTTCATCGACGCGGAAAACTGTCTAGTTGTGCACTGAAGCGCCGGAATTTAGAATTTTGCTTTTTAAGGGGGGGAAAGGGGGGGTTAATGCTTGAAAAACGTGCGTTTGCGGGCATAATCTTGTAAATTCTGCCCAGGCCTCAATTTCCAACCGATTTGCGTTTTTCTTTTTTTGTTTGACTCAAATAACTTCCGAGTTGTACATAATTTCACCCGAGTACCAAAATTCGCAAGGGGAGGGGGCAAGTGGGGGGATATTATTCACAAAATATCCGATTTTTCAATATTTCGGTTCCTTTAATGCTTACTAACTTTCCCCAAGCTTTGAAATTGAGGAAAAATTCTCAATTTACCTCCGGATTTTCAAGAATTATTCTCTGTACCACCATGGAACTAATAGTGGTGCCACCATGGTGCCAGGACACCTTAAACCGCATATTTCGTGTTTTTTTTTGTGTTTCACCTTGAATACGGATGTGAACCTCGACAGACCGCCTACTAAAACTAATAGGTAGATGAAAGTTCAACGTTACGACGTATTTCCGCTTTGGTGCCAGACTGGCACCATTGGAGGTGGGGGGGGGGGGGGTGAACTCGAATTCGCATGTTGGGTATCGTAGATCGTGGATTTTAAAATGCTCTTCAGATTCGAGGCTCTCATGCCGCTAGAAATTGTATGGTGGATAAGGGTGAGAGGGGGGGGGGGGGGTCAGTATTTCTTGCCTAAAGTAATAAATAAATTACATCGATTGAAACAGATACGACGTATTTCCGCTTTGGTGCCAGACTGGCACCATTGGAGGTGGGGGGGGGTGAACTCGAATTCGCATGTTGGGTATCGTAGATCGTGGATTTTAAAATGCTCTTCAGATTCGAGGCTCTCATGCCGCTAGAAATTGTATGGTGGATAATGGTGAAGATAGGGGGGGGGTCAGTATTTCTTGCCTAAAGTAATAGATAAATTACATCGAGTGAAACAGTTTTATCGCTTACCAACTGGTTAAACTGATCTAATGCTTATCCAATGGGACGTCCCCTGGAATGCATGCATTACTAAACAATATGTTTGCGTTTTAGAGCTTCCCGAACAATTTTGGTTCCGTGTCTGTCTGTCTGTCGGTCTGTCTGTGGTCAATCCTTGTCCCGGGCAAAACTATACTAACCTGTGGTCCGATTTTGATGAAATTTTCAGGAATCGTGCGGGTTAGGTCCTAGACGGTCCCCTATCAATTTCAGCACCTTCGGACCAATAGGAGCGAGTGCGCATGCGCAAACGTGAATTTCCTGGAACCTCGGTTTCCCGGTTTCTAATGAACCAATTTTGCTCAAATTTGGAGGTTAGTTAGGGACTAACTTCTAAGAGACACCCTATAAGTTTCAATCAAATTGGTCAAGCAATAGCCGCTGCGCATGCGCGAACTTTAAATTTATTGTTACAACCAAAACTCCGCAACTATTCAACCAATTTCGATGAAAATTTCAGGGATTGTGTGGGTTAGGTCCTAGACGGCGGTTTTATACCTACACTCTTTCGTTCTTTTATTTCAGTGGTTTATATACCACAACTATTTACAACACTATTATAAACATTAATACCTGCACCCTATCCCGCATATTATCGCCAATATTTTGGTATTCAATAACTCTTTGAGTCATAATTTTTTCGCCAACTGATTCTATACGTCCATGTTACAATGAGTGAGGAAGCTATACTGCCCACCCAACTTGGCAGACGTTTTTTTGTAGGCACTAGAAAGATAGGCAATTTGACGTCATTTCCAACAGAGTAATCAGATTTGAATTTGCATGTGAATTAAGGGAGTTATAGTAGTTTTTATGGATCGGAACAAAAAAAATCTCAAAATTGAAATAAACCGGATTTTTGTGAAGTAAAAAAATGTTTACAGGACACTTTCGTATGTAATTTAGTTGTAGAAACGACTCCTGAAGTTGCGAGGTGCTTAACATGGAACACCCTGTATAAAGATAATTTGATATCATTGGTATATGTCGCAAAAATAACAGCCGAATGCCCAACTATACATAGAGCCTATTCCACACTCTGAGTCACAGAGAAACCATGTTTTTTCTGCTTACAACCTCCTTGGCAAGGCACTCGTCGATTGGCGGTGTGCAGGCGCCTACCAGCTTTTCATAGTTGAGAGAGTTCTAGATGCCAATTTACGCCCGAGTTTTGGCTCGTTTCCTGTGAAAACTGACCTTCAAACTAGGCTAACAAGAAACGAACTCTCACAGTTTTCGAGAACTAGTTTCTGAGCTCAATGCTACTCGTAATTTGTAAGTCGTTCTGAGTAGATGCGTACTTATTTATTCAATCATTCTGCTGATGAGGTATTATCAATGAAACAGCCCTTTTCATTACTTACAATCGAACATCTGACACGGGTTGAAGTAATGGACTCATCTTACCTGAAAAGAACAATAAAAAATTAGTACCTAACTTCAGGAACTTGATACAATATATAGCATTAGCAAACTGAATTAATTTAATTAATGAATTAAACCTTTCCCAATTACAAGTGAACCTTTCATAAAATTAATCCTCTGCACCAAACTTGATCAGAGGACATAAGAGTGTGTGAAGTCTCCAAAACAATACCTTATCTGTGGGCGGTCAATATCTTCCCTGTGGATGATCAATTACTCCCCTGTGGACTGGCAAACTTTCATTGACTTTCACTGTGTAGAGTCACCCTTCCCTTCCCGTCAATATTCTCGTCATAAAAGTGTTCGTAGGTTTTTTCTCTTTTTTTTTGTTTTGTGAGGAACATTGTTGTGGTGATGAGCGACAGCGATTCAAATATTAGTTCAGTGAGGAACTAATATACTGTGCTGAAAATTGTGAGTATTGCTGAACGCTCGAAGGAGGGACGGTCGAATTCCTTGAAAATCCCATTGAAAATGGACATGTATATCTCGTATTTCCTGCTGCAGCTACAGGCCAGCCCCTCCACTCACCTTCCCCTTTTTTGAAAAATCGGACTATTCATTTGGTAGTTTACTTTAGAACATTGATTTATACATGGATAGTTTAACGTGTTTACTTATTATTATTATTTTTTTTTTATTAAAAATTTATTAAATTGTTTGTTTAATGCGAAAAGTTTAATTCAGTATGCGAAAGGTTTAATTCTATTTGTGAAAGGGGTAATTCAGTCGGAAGAGTTTAAATCAAATTGCAAAAAGTTTAATTCAGTTTGTTAAAGGTTTAATTCAGTTTGATAATGCTATATATGCATACCTTTACAAGTACATAAACCCTTTAACTGATTTTAGAAGAAAATGGAGCTTTTATGGTCCCTCAAAAAATTATTGGAATAGATAGGATACGTTCGAAATGAAGGAAAACTTGATTTTGGGTTGTAATTTTCAAAAGTGCCCTAGCTCAAAAACTTTCGAAATCAAAATATTATCTTTCCATCAATTTAAAGTTTTAAAATTCGAGAATCTATTGAGACCATCCAGAGCTCTGTAAGAAAAACCTTTCGCTTCATATAAGGACTTGAGGGCGTCTCATTTGCCGTTCCTTCCTCGTAGCGGGTTAGTCTATCTCATACGAACTGGAGCTCGGTTGCCCCTTTCCACTCCCCGTCTGAAGTACGTCTCGTAGCCACGAATCAGCGTTTATTCGTGTCTGTGGCCTTCTCAAGGTTGTTTGAAGTCTTTCTAATTCTTTCAAAACTTAAACAACTTTAAATCTGAAATTTTCAAGGATTTTCGAAATGCATGCGTATGTAATGCATATGCTAGGAAATTGAAAAAACTAAAATATTGCCGCAGGAATCATCAAACCGACCAATAATTGCCAGAGAAAAGTGGGAAAACCGTTTATTCGTGTCTGTGGCCCTCTTAAGGTTGTTTGAAATCTTTCTAATTCTTTCAAAATTTAAACAACTTTAAATAATCGGATGAATCCAACATTGGAGTGGATGGGTTGGCAATTTTAAAAACAACTCCGATCTGTCTTTACATGGATGTTTTCATTCCTCTTCAAATGATTCAGAATTCCGAAAACCAATTTTCCCTCTGGAGAATGGTGATTTTTTTGCATTTTGCAAAGTTTGCCCCAAGAGTGCTTCCAAAAGAATATGTTACAATCAACATTAATCATCAAGACAGCATAGTAAATTTAGCTTGGTCGATTTCTTTGCTCACCTGCATAGCTGAGGAGGCATTATCAATGGAATGGAACCGCCTCGAAAAATAATAGTTCAGGTTATAAACGTACATCAATCGATAACTTCCAGTTTGGACAAAGGACGGGTTAACCGGATGAATAGTAAATCTATCGTAAGATGACTTTAATTTCAACAGCCGATTACAACAGCTATTACTTAGCGTTGGCAGAAGCTCCGTGGGCCGATACTGATGCCATCTCTATAGTTGGCCAAAAGCCACTCTTTGATGAATGCGGCCCATCTTGTTTTTCTTAAACGTCGTCACTCACCATTTCTGAGGTCTAATCTTAGATATTTAAAAATTGAGCTGGGGTTATTGCCACCCCTCCTATCGTATCAGCATAATTACGAAATATTTCTACCCATTAAACCCAAAAATCGGTACTAGTTACGTGTACGAATAAATACCCCAATTCCATACAATTCCTATCAATTTTTTAGAAATTGTGACGGATGCGCCCTAGATGGATTTTGACCGATGAATTCAATCAGACTCCTAGTGATATCATTTTTTTTTTTTTTTTGCTTTATCATTTCATTGAGCCCGTTTACAATAAACATATCTCATTGGCATTGTGGTAATTCACTACATTGTTCTATATATTTGGTTAGTAGTTCCTTCATGGAGGAAACTTTTCAGTCGCTTAAATGATTTGGATATCTATCTATTAGGTATATATTGTGAGCAACCGCCAAGTTGCTCACTGTTTCCCCTTACAGGCACTGCCTGTCCGTAAGTCCTGATACCCCTTCGGGACCAGAAGCCCGAAAGAGGTCACCATCACCAACGGGCGTGACCTCCCCACCACCGTGTTCACATACCACCTATAAACACAAAACAAATCAACTATCTACAAGAGCAATAATCAACCATGGAGCAGGAGGACAACATCCATACAAAATCACCTGAAAAGTCCATCCACCCTCCATTAAAGCAACCTGTCCAACCGAAGCAGGAGAGAATAACCAACCACCGAAGGGGGGGACAACACTGATGGCTGGAGAAGCCCTCTTATTCTATTGTATTGCCGAAGATCAGTTAGTCCTGAAGCCACCGCCTTGCCAGCTGTCTCGAAGCGCACACCCCTTGTCTTTGAAGCTATCTCCCCTGTTCCGCGCCGAACTGTATCGCCTCCTGCCTCCTCCAAGTCACTAGGTTTACTTTAAAAGTAACTAGTGATCTTGTTCCGTCCCGCCCCCCCTGGAACCTCCGCCGTCGCCCGGATCAAGAAAGGATCGAGGACCACGAGGACCAGCCCTGTCCCGGCTCTCACCATCAAACCACGCCGCACTGCGACCCAGACTCGCCCCGGTAACCTGGAACGTGAGTGCGTAACTAAACTAATTTCTACTCTCAATTGGCCAATTAGGTAGAAGGTAACGTGAACTCAGTGAACTTACGAGGTATAATTCTGATAGTAACCAGTAGAACCAAACCTGTATCGACTGTATCGTAAGACGTATCGCATAAGAATTTTGTTGCTTAAAGTAACTGTAACTATACCTTTTTTATACTTACCTTTTCGAGTCATAGTAACGCCCCTCAGGCTTTGTTCTCACTTAGAGGAACAGTCGAGTCAGATCCCTGTATCGCCAATTCAACTTCTGGTCATTAAATCTAAGTATTTGTTTAACCTTGCATTTCTCCTTTAAAACAACCCGCATCCCAGGTTCTGAGTATTCTGATTCAACCGTATCGATTAGGAACTTGCTTGAAATAAGAAACACCAGTAACGTAACTTCATTTATTCAAACTTATATCGATACAATAAACACCCATCAGGTATAACAATCTTAAATATAACAGAGTGTATCGCCTGGAACGCTACGCCTCATCTCCAAGCCGCTCGGGAGACAGCTACCTACCAGTCGACCAGTTAAGTACTAATTTCATTCATTAGCCTAAGATTCCGATATTTTGCTTTGTTTACAGTGTCGACCCGTATCCCCCCTTTTTTTAGAAAAGAACTGTTAGTTGGAACACGCCCAAAAAAGCTTACAATATTGTTGATTTTCACTTTGCACTTATATCTGTCCTCTATGCTACCATTTTATGTTGTGTCAATCATGTCCATGATATGACGCGGCCGTACCAATCGCTGTACCTCCGGTCGTCTGAAGCCTTCCATGACGAGTGGGTTGCTGTGATGTTGATTTCGTTGGACGAATTTCGTCAAGTGCTGGGAGAGAATTTCAGTTGGTGAGACCAGGCCAAAATCTCGGTACACCGTTTCGTTTCTCACAAAATCAGGAGTGTGTATTATGCGTTTTTGTAGAATGCTGTTTTGTTGTTGTTCTATTCTTCTGAATTGTGAGCGAGAACAGGTGCCCCAGATGTTTATAGAGTACGTCCAAATTGGTACAATAAGTGTCTTATATATTAGGATTCTGTTCTGCACTGTTACATTCTTGCTGTCCAGTAGTGTTCTCAAGCATGATACTCGATTGCGAACTTTTCTTATGAGTTCAGTAATGTGATCTTTGAACGTCAATCTGCTATCCAAAAACACACCTAGATACTTGTGACCTGTTGCTTTTGGTATGGGTTGTCCAGTATACAGGGTGTCTACAAAACAGTTGTAAGGAATTCAAGGGGTCGATTCTACAACTAATTTCCAACAAAAAGTGTCTCTTAGAATTTTTTTTAAACGCCTCTTTAACCGACTTTTTTCACTTTCAAGTTTTTTTTCGTGTTTTCGACCTTACACCATTAAAACGGTCATAACTCTCTTAAATTACACTCAAAAATTAAAAATAAGGATACCGTTGGAAAGAGCGTCAAATTTCCTATCTCCCTGATACCAAATAACAAATTTTTAGTTGAATTACACGAGGAATGAAGCAACCTAAAAAAGTGAACTTAGTAAATTTTCGAAAAATTCCCGTTTTTCAACGCCTATAAATCTAGATATTACCAGGTAAAGTTGTGTTGCCGGAAAGCCTAAAAACTGCGCCAGAATCTCAGCTTTCCAACGATATAATCAAAACATATTTTACAACCGAATTTAGGGGAGAATTTTGTGTTTGAACGCGGAAAAACGTGCATTTTTTCAACGAAATCGGCGCTCCGCCTAGTCGATCTGAGGGGTCGGACAATGAGAGTGGGGTGAGTCGGCGCCACAGTGACCGCGAGGCCTCCGGAAACAGGAGGCCAGAGCGCCGATTTCGTTGAAAAAATGCACGTTTTTCCGCGTTCAAACACAAAATTCTCCCCTAAATTCGGTTGTAAAATAGGTTTTGATTATACCGTTGGAAAGCTGAGATTCTGGCGCAGTTTTTAGGCTTTCCGGCAACACAACTTTACCTGGTAATATCTAGATTTATAGGCGTTGAAAAACGGGAATTTTTCGAAAATTTACTAAGTTCACTTTTTTAGGTTGCTTCATTCCTCGTGTAATTCAACTAAAAATTTGTTATTTGGTATCAGGGAGATAGGAAATTTGACGCTCTTTCCAACGGTATCCTTATTTTTAATTTTTGAGTGTAATTTAAGAGAGTTATGACCGTTTTAATGGTGTAAGGTCGAAAACACGAAAAAAAAACTTGAAAGTGAAAAAAGTCGGTTAAAGAGGCGTTTTAAAAAAAATTTCTAGGAGACACTTTTTGTTGGAAATTAGTTGTAGAATCGACCCCTTGAATTCCTTACAACTGTTTTGTAGACACCCTGTATAATATAGGCGGCTCTTCGTACTTGAGATTGTACGTATATGTGACTACACAGGATTTGACCGAATTGATTTTTACTTTCCATTTGGTGCACCATTGTCCCAGCACCACTAGATGTTCTTGGAGTCTTCTTGTTGCTTCTAGCGAATCTTCAGGACATATGGCGTATACCAAATCGTCCGCATACATACCTGAAAAGGCTTCCTCAACTGGTAGTGGTATGTCGTGACAATACAGTGAGTATAGGTATGGGGCCCACACGCTCCCTTGCGGTACTGATGCTCTCATATTTCTTCTAGTGGATTGCTCGTTTTGAATAGTTACTACGAATGATCTATCCGTTAGATAGTGACGGACCATCGAGTATAGATTGTTGGGAAGATGGGGCTGAAGTTTTAAGAGCAGTCCTTCGTGCCATGTCCTGTCAAAGGCTTGCTCTACGTCGAAGTACGCTGAACGACAGAACTGATGTTTGTGGAATGCGTTTTTCATGAAATTTGCATACCTTTGCAACTGGAGTGGGCACGAGTGGGATTGGCGAAAGCCGAATTGTTCATTTGGAATGAGATGTCCTTTGTAGAGTCTGAGATGAGGTAGGACAAGACGTTCAAATACCTTAGAGAGTACGAGAGGAGGCTGATTGGCCGATATGAGGAGGTAAGATGGGCGGGTTTATCGGGTTTTGGGATCATGCATATATCAGCATGTTTCCACTGTTTTGGGAAGTATCCTAATCTGGCACACCATGTAAATGTATGTGCAAGATGGGCAAATAGTTTGCGGGGTCCCTTAAGAAGAAGAGGTTGAACTATCATATCTAATCCAGGTGCCTTTCGAGTGCGGCATGTTCTTATTGCATTCTGGATGTTTTTGGTGAGAAGTAGATCGGTGGGGAGGGGAAGCAGGGTTGCTCATTTTGCGTTATCTGAACTGGACTTAGTATGTCGTGGGGTTGAAATCGTTCTTCTAGCATAGTTGCGAATAGGTTCGCCTTCTCTGATGGTAACGATATCCATCGTGTTCCATCTTTCAATGGTTTAATTCCTCCGTTTTTCTTTGTTAGAATTTTCGTGGCTCGAAATAGCGAACTTCACTGCCTTGACTGCCAATGAAAGCAATTTCTCTCTCATCTGTTCTTTTCTTATATTGTCCACTTCAACTTTGAGGCGCATGTTCAATGAATTCAATATCCGTTGTCATTAGTGTTGCCAGTCCTGCGCCATTTTCTCTTCATTCTTTTCTTAGCGAGCCATATGTTCTGGACGAAAGTCGGGAATTCCATGTTCGGTTTAGGTTTTGGGAGCAATATCGGTGCGGATATAGTTGCTGCGGCAGTTAATATAACAGTAATGGTAGACACATGGTAGACTTCCTATGACATGGTAGACTTCCTATGAGGTTATAGTAAGAATTTCTCCATTGCTTTCAATATCTGCGATGGTGATATCATACCATCGCAGATATTGAAAGCAATGGAGAAATTCTTACTATAACCTCATAGGAGCAATAACTTTTAAAAAATTCTCTCTGATTTTAGCCTCGTCGAACAAAAACAATTATAAGAATTCACACTAACCCTACAACTCCTTGGGACTGATTGCTGGCAATCTACAGATAATTGCTGCTATCTCGAGAGGCAACGGTTTGTTTCTTATCCCCTCATAACCAAGCTTGCATCTGCAGTTCTGTATAGAATGCGGCATCAACTGAAATGAAAACACGATACTTCTACCATCATGCGCAGAAATCAATTTGCCACTTTGCCATGATTCCGTTCATGGGCTTTTATAGAGATTCCCAAGGCTCGTTGATCGGAGTAGCGTGCGAGACCTTTTAAAAAGGTATGGGATGTGAAATTGAAGTGATTTCAAGAGACTTGAGATTGAAAGCAAGGAAAATTGTCTGGTATTATATTCGCCCAGGTTTGAATGGCATGGTATAATGGGCATTTTGACATGAATCAGAAAATTGGAGTCTTCGTCTATGATGAATGAATGAGTGAAAACGTATTTTATTTGCGATAATTTCCATTTTTATTTTTATTTAAAGTATAAGAAAGGAGAATGAGAAATACGGGTAGGAATAGAAAATATTTATCTTTGTTTTTCAAGTAATTTTTATACATTTAAGTGAACTCTCCTCAATCCACCATAAAGTTGAAATGGAAAGTATTGCAGAAAACTGATTTTATCGAACACTAGTTTGGAATGGATCCGATCGATTTCTGTTAAACTTTCTCCACGACCTAAACTCAATGAATATAATTTTTCTGCTGATTTTATCAAGATTGGTTACGAATGAAATGATGAAATATAACACTCTACAGGTCGTACACACAACAGGTATGCCAAACTTCAAAGATCGATTCTACGACTATTTTTCAGCCCTTTTTTGCAACCCTTAGAAGTGACTGACATCAATCAAAAGCTTCGAGGCACAACTAGACCCCAAATGGAACCCATATACCATATATCATCAACATCGGTTAATGGTAACTAAGGAAAGTGCGGCGTACGGCAACATTTTTATTCGATTTTTGAATTTTACGAACCTTGAATCGGTAACCAACAAATTTGTTTATTTTGTTTATGAAATTTTGCTTCCGAGTCTACCAAGGTAGCGGAAGCTTTGTTTTCACTTTTCAAGGACGAAAAAAAAAGTTCTCCAAAATCAAAATTTTCACTCGCGTTTTGCGTTTTAGACCTTTCTGAACAATTTTGGTTCCGTGTCTGTGTGTCTGTCTGTCTGTGTGTCTGTCTGTCTGTGTGTCTATCTGTCTGTGTCTGCCCGTCTGTCATGAATTCCTTGTAACGCGCATAACTGTACGAAGTTATTGTCCGATTTCGATGAAATTTTCAGGGATTGTGCGGGTTGGTGTGTAGACGGTCCCCTATGAAAATCACCACCTTCGGACTGTTAGTAGCCACTGCGCATGCGCAAACGTGAATTCCTTGTAACGGCCATAACTTCTACATTTTCCATCCAATTTCAATTAAATTTTCAGGGATGTTACAGATTAGTATTTAGATGGTCCCCTATGAAAATCATTACCTTCGGACTGATAGTAGCCACTGCGCATGCGCAAACGTGAATTCCTTGTAACGGCCATAACTTCTACATTTTCCATCCGATTTCAATGAAATTTTCAAGGATGTTACAGATTAACTTGTTTTGATGTTTAGAGATTAACTACTGTAAAAGTAAAAAAAGTAAAGTAAGCAACCATTTCAGGTTGAATTTTCGTCCGACTGCCATTCTTGGCGTCGCGGACGTCATCAGCTGTCTCCCTAAGGGGAGATCAGAATTTGTTCTGATGATTTCGCTCATGGCTTCCCAAACATCATCGCCCTGGGTTGGAATGAGAGATTGCCGATCGTCTAATAGACAGAAAACTTTCTGCTGGCGACCAGATTCGAACTCGCATCCCCGCTAGACGGTTCTTATCCTATCACCGCAGTCGGGTACACTGTCCACTAGACCACCGACGGCCCCAAGAGATTAACTACTGTGTATCGGATCATCTATACAATCAGGTTATGGATACGAGGAAGCTATGTGCCACACCCACTTGGCAGACGTTTTTTATATTTTTTATAAATAAAAAGGTTTATTATTGTAAATAATCAGTCTGGGGGCAATGATTTACACAGGAGTCAATCTACACGCCAACCCACACAATCCCCAAAAATTTCATGGAAATCGGGTGAGAAATGTAAAAGTTATGGCTGTGGCAAGGATTTCTCGTTTGCGCAGCACAACGGCTACCATCAGTCCAGGGGTAATGATTTCCATAGGAGACCATCTTGTCGTCTAACCGCACAATCCCTAAACATTTCATCGAAATCTGATGAGAATCTACAATTATTGTAGATGTTATGGATATGGCAAGGATTTCATGACAGACAGACAGTCAGACACGGAACCAAAATTTTGATTTTGAAGATTTTTTTTTCTACCTCGAAAAAAAACTGTTTTTGCTACCTTGATGGACTCGGAAGCAAAAACATTTCTAGACCGTAAAATCTTGAAACTCATGTTCACATTCTCCTTTCGGAAATTTTCAAGATGATTGTAAAAGTCAGGAAATGAGGCTTGTTTCCAAAACCCAGTAAAGCCCGAAACCGGACAGTATTTTGGAATCCAAAATTATCGATAGGTATTCAAAACGTATATTCGACATCTCCCCCTCCCCTTCATAACATGTAAAAATGCATATTTATCTGGCATTGTAAGCACACTCCTCCCATTGATTACTCACAACTTCATAGGAGCGGAAGTGACACCGCTAGAAGGAACACTATTTTCAACTAGATCTTAGATCACGATTGTACTATCGTGGGAATCGACCCCCAGGCGTAATCCTCGTTCTGCTTGCTCAAGCACTGAATAAATGAAGATGCCTCGCTAATCAACCATAAAGCCCTTCAAAAGTAGACTTACCTCTGCAGACTCATCAAGATTTACGGCACCCTAATAATACATCAAGAAAACGTTGGATGATTAACGGTTAGGCCATATACTGAAAACCACTCCATGGTTTGTGAGGAACTCAGTGATCCATAGAGATCTGAATGTACTGCTTGTTGAGGATGTCATAGAAGGAATCGTGTGCAGACAGCCATAACTTCTCACAAATCCTCTGCTTTTGAGCGCCTCCTAAATTCATGGGACAGACTACTGAACCCCAGACGCCTATTTATAAGAATTCGATACTTATGTATTTAATATAACCTAGCATTAATACTGAAAGGAACTGTCACAAGACAGCCACCCTCACTCAGGTACCATTGTACTCATTTATGTAGGTACTATAAAAAACGCTGCAAATTATTACACAATGGTTTATTATTTTTCTATATAGATCACTCGTCTATAAAATCACCAACCATCCAATATGAAGAAAAAAGAAAAAAAAAAAAATCAAAAAAAAAAAATAATAATATAATAAAAAAAATAAAAATAAAATAAAAATAAAAAACGCTGCAAATCATTGCTCAAAGGTTTATTATTTTCTGTATAGATCATCCTTCTGTATAGATCACTGGTTCTCCATCAATAGCACCTACCACCATCTGTATTCTCCCTTGACCTTCCCTCTCAAATTTCAGCTCCTGCGTTCAATAGGATTGAAAATGCCTTCGGAGCTCACTCAGCTGATCAGTGATCAGAAGAATGAAGAAGATCTCCTCGATTGCTGGAGACGCCTGGAAGAGCACCTCCATTCAATAGGATTGAAAATGGCTTTGGAGCTCACTCAGCTGATCAGTGATGTGAGGAGTGAAGAAGATATCCTCGAATGCTGGAGACGCCTGGAAGAGCACCTCCATTCAATAGGATTGAAAATGGCTTTGGAGCTCACTCAGCTGATCAGTGATGTGAGGAGTGAAGAAGATCTCCTCGAATGCTGGAGACGCCTGGAAGAGCACCTCCATTCAATAGGATTGAAAATGGCTTTGGAGCTCACTCAGCTGATCAGTGATGTGAGGAGTGAAGAAGATATCCTCGAATGCTGGAGACGCCTGGAAGAGCACCTCCATTCAATAGGATTGAAAATGGCTTTGGAGCTCACTCAGCTGATCAGTGATGTGAGGAGTGAAGAAGATCTCCTCGAATGCTGGAGACGCCTGGAAGAGCACCTCCATTCAATAGGATTGAAAATGGCTTTGGAGCTCACTCAGCTGATCAGTGATGTGAGGAGTGAAGAAGATCTCCTCGAATGCTGGAGACGCCTGGAAGAGCACCTCCATTCAATAGGATTGAAAATGGCTTTGGAGCTCACTCAGCTGATCAGTGATGTGAGGAGTGAAGAAGATATCCTCGAATGCTGGAGACGCCTGGAAGAGCAATTCCATTCAATATCATTGAAAATGGCTTCGGAGCTCACTCAGCTGATCAGTGATCTGATCAGTGAGCAATGATTTGCAGCGTTTTTTACCTACAAACATTGTTTTTACCTACCAATTTTTTTTACCTACCAACTATTGGTAGGTACTACCTACCACACTATAATGGCTTCACACCTTCACAATCAAGTTTATTAGAAAGAACTAAACGCTTCACACTCGATTCGAAAAATAGAAAGCTTGATATGGAAATTTGATTACTGGTTACGCAGAAGGCAAAACTGTATACAAATCGAAGAAATGAACAGCGATCGCATTTTAGTCAGATAAAATTTGAACGGCGATTAGACCTCTTTTGCGATTCACACTCATGATTCTGTTTTATCGAAGGAAAACCTTCAAATACTCGTAGGGACCGAACGGTTTGTCCTACAGAGCTCCGGGTGGTCTCAAAAATTTTTAAAAATTCTGTACTACTTAAATTGGTGAAAAAACGATACCTTTATTTCGAGAGTTTTCGAGCTAGGGCACTCTTGAAAATTTCAACCCTTAATTTTCACCCCTTAGAAGTGACCTACATCAACCAAAAGCTTCGCGGCACAACTAGACCCCAAATGGAGCCCATATACCACATTTGAACCAAATCGGTCCAGTGTTGCTAAGAAAAGTGCCGCGTACGGCGGACGGCGGACGGCGGACGGCGTACGGCGTACGGCGTACGGCGTACGGCGGACGGACGGAAATTTTTTTATTCGATTTTCGGATTCTACGTACCTTGAAACGTAAAACATCAAATTTTGAGGGGGGGTTAAAATTTTTTTTTTCTTGCTCGATTCCAAAGGCTTATTATTGAAAATAATAAACCAAAATCACCAACTATTGATCGCATTTTGGTCATCTCTAATTTGAACGGAGATTAGGCCTCTTTTGCGATTCACACTCGTGTTTTGATTTATTTATATATATATATTTCAATATAAACCCTTACATTTTTGTAGGGAGCGAACGGTTTGTCCTACAGAGCTCCGCGTGGTCTCAAAAAATTCTAAAAATTCTATAGAATCTTAAATTGAAGGAAAAACAATCGAAATTTTTTGAGTTAGGGCGTTTTCAAAATTTCAAAATTGATTTTGGAACCCTTAGAAGTGACCTACATCAACCAAAAGCTTCGGGGCACAACTAGACCCCAAATGGAGCCTACATACCAAATTTCATCAAAATCGGTCAATGCTAAGTGGGGAAAATGCCGCGTACGGCGGACGGACGGCCAAATTTTTATTCGATTTTTGGATTCTACGTACCTTGAAACGTAAACCATCAAATTTTGAGGGGGTGTTAAAAATTTTTTTTCTTGGGTCGATTCCAAAGGTTCATTATTGAAAATAATAAACCAAAAGAGATTATTGACAAAACATAGGAATCGTATACAAAGGGTTGCCAAATAAAATATTAAAAACTCCCGTAAGGGCCATTTTTGGTTTATTATTTTCAATAATGAACCTTTGGAATCCACCAAGAAAAAAAAATTTTAACACCCCCTCAAAATTTGATGGTTTACGTTTCAAGGTACGTAGAATCCAAAAACGCTGCAAATTATTACACAATGGTTTATTATTTTTCTATATCGATCACTCGTCTACAAAATCACCAACCATCCAATATGAAGGGAAAAAAAAATCAAAATTACCAACCATCGATCGCATTTCGGTCAGCTCTAATTTGAACGGAGATTAGGCCTCTTTTGCGATTCACACTCGTGTTTTGATTTAAATATATATATATTTCAATATAAACCCTTAAATTTTCGTAGGGAGCGGACGGTTTGTCCTACAGAGCTCCGCGTGGTCTCAAAAAATTCTATAGAATCTTAAATTGAAGGAAAAATAATTCCTTTATATCAAAATTTTTCGAGTTAGGACGTTTTCAAAATTTCAAAATTGATTTTGGAACCCTTAGAAGTGACCTACATTAACCAAAAGCTTCGGGGCACAACTAGACCCCAAATGGAGCCTACATACCAAATTTCATCAAAATCGGTCAATGCTAAGTGGCAAAAGTGCCGCGTACGGCGGACGGACGGCCAAATTTTTATTCGATTTTTGGATTCTACGTACCTTGAAACGTAAACCATCAAATTTGAGGGGGTGTTAAAATTTTTTTTTCTTGGTCGATTCCAAAGGTTCATTATTGAAAATAATTAACCTAAACGAATAAAAATTTGGCCGTCCGTCCGCCGTACGCGGCACTTTTGCCACTTAGCATTGACCGATTTTGATGAAATTTGGTATGTAGGCTCCATTTGGGGTCTAGTTGTGCCCCGAAGATTTTGGTTGAGGTAGGTCACTTCTAAGGGTTCCAAAATCAATTTTGAAATTTTGAAAACGCCCTAACTCAAAAAATGTTGATTTAAAGGTATTGTTTTTCCTTCAATTTAAGATTCTATAGATTTTTTAGAATGTCCTCCGTTTGTACTATGATTTGGAAGGAATTCTTGTGTTGTAGTTTTTACTCGTTAAAACCAGCAACTTGAGCGTGAAGCTCGTCTTTCATTTTATGTATTACTCTTTGGGATGAGGCACGTCTTCACTTCACTGTTTTCACTTACCGAGATTGAAAAAAATGTCCTCCAAAATCAAAATTTCCATTCGCGTTCTACGTTTAGATCCTCCTGGGGAGGTTTTGAGCCTGTCAGTTTGAGTATATGTCAGCCTGTGTGGACACAAATCCTTTTAACGGGCATGACTTCCACAGTTTCCAACCAAATTCGATGAACACAAATATCGGATTATCTTAACAATCAGGTTATGGATACGAGGAAGCGGATACGAGATTTTTTCTTCAGTCTTGTTCTGATCTCATGGCATCATCATCACCAATCATCACTTATTGATTTCTTCTTCGTAGTCCGCTCGTCTAATGAATTCGCCCATTAAACGGATCTGCTTTCACTTGTTGGCTCAGGAGCCGGCGCTAATGGATCTGAGTAAACAAGCGAACGCGTTGGAAGAAGCGTGAACTGGGTCGTTAAAAGTTCTGGGCAGGATCACAAGTCCTTGTAACGGGCATAAGAGGTTAAACTCCGATTTCGATGAGAAGTACAGTGATCAATTTCAACGTGATCGGTAGCCACTCCGCCTACATTACGTCCTTAATAAGCAAAACTTCTACAATTTCCATTCGATGTCGATGGGATTTTTAATAGTTGTCTGGTTGAGATCCTTCTCAACTAGACGCTATAAGGTTCCCTATAATGCCATCGTCATATAATCCCAAAAAATTGTTAAATGCGCGTTTATTGTGAAATTTATCAAAATACGTGGGCGCCAGCCATGCTAGGCTGTGTGGTTTCCCAAACCCCCCCGGACGGTTTCTGATGGTAATCGATGGTCCGAACACGGTGGTGTAGTTCATTCAACGAAAGAGCGACTCAAAACCATTGAAAATAGCGATAGAAAAAAAGCGTACAGGGGAAAAACGACTTTACCAGCGCGGTACCAGGGAAGAATGACCCCACGTTGTAACTCCCGCTACCCGACTTCCACCTTTCGTTAGTGTAATTCACAAAATCCCCTTCTTCCCTGGATCGTTCTTTTTCCGTGATTCACAATAGGTACTTCACAGGACATCCCATTTTCTGTTGTCCCCCCACCCCCCCCCCCCCCCCTCAGTTATTGTTTTTTGTGCAAGAGCATTGTTGATCCCGTGTTTTCGAGTTCGTGAGTTCTGTGGATTTGGCTATTTGATTTCTGTGGAAATGGAACTTCTATCATCCAATGAAGAGAATGATAACCCTCAACATTCTACCAAAAAACGAAAGAAGACAGGAAGAGAACGGGACGTGGCTAAACGACTTCGAATTCAGAGTCATGAAACAGGTGAGGATTGCAAATGTTTACGTTATAAATGCTTCCAAATGATCAATGAGCAAGACAGGATTGATATAATCCAGAAATTCATATTAATATTCCCAATACGAGGCCACAGTTATATGGAATGTGACAAGGACATGGTATTAATAAATCAAAAATGTCCTGCAGAGACACCGATCGATTGGATGAAGGAGTTTGAAAAAGCAAGGTGCAAACCACGGCCATTCATCGTTGAGAAAGTTGACAGGTACCTAGTTAGAGACTGGAGTACGTTCTTCCAGCCAACATATGCAAAAAAAGCACCTATGAAGCTACGTTCAGTCAGGGAATTGAAAGTGGAAAGACAACACCCCAGGCTTGTGTATCATCGCGATACGTACAATGGGAATTGGGTGAGTTCTGTTGTAATTCCTAACAGGAGTCCACTACCTAAAAGAAAGAGGAATTCGGCCCGCCAAAAAATCGTTACTATCAGTAAACTTGGGGAAAACGAATTTTTCTTTCCTCAGCGCGCTTACCATGGAGTTTTACCAATCTCTGAAGCAAAATACGCCGATTTACAACATTTAAAACGCTTTTGTGGGGAAAAAGCAAAGAAATACTTCAGCAAGCTGACCCGCAACACAAGGAGTTGAGCCGTTCTTCCCTTGACATATGTGACCTTTACAAGTTTATTGACTTTTTTATAATTGAATTAAATTTTCATTTGAAATTTTGCTTTACATTCCCACTATAATAAAGTTAGTTATTAAGAAGTTAGAACTCCATTTTTCGATATCTGAAGGATTTTTTAGCGTTTTCCGTAGAAAAAATAGTCTCCTGTGAAGTTAGTAAAAATGGGCTTGGGTCGTTCTTCCCCTGAGCTCTTCAAGTTGTCTCAGTTACAGTGTGTTGGACGAATGAAGAGTCAGAAATACGAGTGTGAATAACACATGAATGTAAGCCAAATTTCAGCTGATCAAATGCGGATATACTTTCTCATTTCTTCGCATAGAATTTCATATCAATCAAGAATCAAATCAATTGAAGGCACGCTCACGGGTGGTCTTTACAGTAAAATAATAAACTAATAATAACCAAATAAAGAATCTCTAGTTTTTAAGGAAGCATTTCTGGGAGTTTTACTTCCAGATATATACTTCAATAGAATTCACTTTACACTAAAAAAAAACGCTGCAAATTATTACACAATGGTTTATTATTTTTTATTTTTCTATATCGATCACTCGTCTGCAAAGCCACCAACCAACCAACTTGAAGAAAAACGTCGATCGCATTTCGGTCAGCTTTAATTTGAACGGAGATTAGGCCTCTTTTGCGATTCACACTCGTGTTTCTGATTTATCGTACGTCCAAACTTTAAATTCTCGTAGTGAGCGAACGGTTTGTCCTACAGAGCTCCGGGTGGTCTCAAAAAATTCTAAAAATTCTATAGAATCTTAAATTGAAGGAAAAACAATACCTTTATATCAAAATTTTTTGAGTTAGGGCGTTTTCAAAATTTCAAAATTGATTTTGGAACCCTTAGAAGTGACCTACATCAACCAAAATCTTCGGGGCTCAACTAGACCCCAATTGGAGCCTACATACCAAATTTCATCAAAATCGGTCAATGCTAAGTGGCAAAAGTGCCGCGTACGGCGGACGGACGGCCAAATTTTTATTCGTTTTTTGGATTCTACGTACCTTGAAACGTAAACCATCAAATTTTGAGGGGGTGTTGAAATTGTTTTTTTCTTGGTCGATTCCAAAGGTTCATTATTGAAAATAATACACCAAAAATTGTTTAGTAATGCATGCATTCCAGGGGACGTCTCATTGGATAAGCATTAAGTCAAATTAAACCAGTTGGTGAACGATAAAACACGAATTTTTATTTACCTTCCTCCTGCACAGAACTTTATCACTCAACAGTAATTTAAATAGTATTATGAGTAAGAAATAGTGGTCTCCCCCCCCCCACCTCATCCACCATAACGTTTCCATGATTTAGGGTTACCCAACACGCGAATTCGAGTCTCCCCCCTCCCTAATCCAATGGTGCCAGTTTTGGTAGGTAGTCCGTAGAATTTCACATCCGTATTCAAGGTGCAACACACAAAAACCCACGAAATACGCGGTTTATGGTGTATAAGCTTGAAAAAAAAGGTGCCATGGTGGCACCACTATATAGTTCCTTCGCGGTACAAAGAATAATTCATGAAAACCAGAGGTATATTGAGAAATGTTAATAAATTCGCCTTCTCGAGCTCCTCGTTTTGCCAATTTGTCGACTTTCTGATTACTTATTTTACCAGCGTGAGCTTTCACCCATACAAATTCAATTTTAATGTTACGAAGATTGCATTTATGTACGTTCCTCATAATTTCGGTTGTAATTGGATGATCTGCCCGTTTTAGACTAGGCGCTTTCATGAGGGATATGAAGCTCATACTGTCAGTAAAAATGATCCATTGAGTATTATACAAGTTGGTTGTTGTTATATATGTCGTTGCTTGTAATATTGCCGTTATTTCTGCTGTGTAGCTTGATGCTTTTCCATTCAGTTTGAACATTTTTTCATAGTTCGCACATCCAACTAAATTTCCACTTTTTGAACCATCGGTGAATACCCAGTTACTGTTTTGCCACTTTGATCGTGCATATTCAGTGAACGTTTGGTTGAGTTCTCTACCCATATGAAAGAAATCGTCGTGATTTCTTGTAGCCCCGGGACAAGGATTGAGCACCGACAGACCTACAGCCACGTAACCTAATTTATTCAAACAGCTCTGAAACGGAAAGAGCCTGTGCAAATTTGGTTTTGGAGGATCCAATTTTATTACCTCGAAATTGTTTATGCGCCTTTAGGCAAAAAACCCTACGACCCTCTGAGACGAAGGCTGTTCTGAAAAAAGCAGGACCGGAACAGCAATCCATTCTGCGATGGTCTGGAGAAGTCGGTAGACCGTGCCGCCTCTTGGCTGTCTCTAATTGGTCGTTTACACGGAGGGAAGATCCTGAGGGGAAATTCGAGTCTCGAGAAACGAAAAAGACGGAAGGATCGGTAGTGTCCCGAGATCTGAGATGAGCCGCCTACGCCTATGGGAAGCGCCGCTCGACAGACATCGAGGAATCTCAGGAATGCCTTAAGAATTCGGGGTACCTGAATGGTGACAAGGGTCAGTCTCAACTATGGGTGAGGCAATTGGGTGGTATAAATCACATTTCTTGACCCACTAAACACAATGTGAGATGTTCCGACTACACGCATGGCTGAATAGAATAGGCTGGTTAACGATGAATCATCATCTTACGTCTGGGTGTCCCATTCATGATTCGAAGAACTCGAGAAAGGAATCTCAGAAAGGAATTGATTGTCAGAGGAAAGTTGAAAACATCAACTGTTTCAATTGGATTAAAAAAGGCTTCTTCGCTATCGAAAATAAGAAAGCTTGGAATTTGTGCAGCAGATAAAAACGCAGCCAGAAGGACATGACTGCTGAAAATGCCGATACTGTGATGTAAATATTAATGTACAATAAAATCAACTGAAATGGTGAAGTATTTTTTTCCAAATAAAATTGTAAATGCAGCACATACAAACGCTGATAATTATTACACAAAGGATTATTATTTTTCTGTACAGATCACTCGTAGATAAGAACACAACTCTGCTATTGTCACTTTTCTTTCGATCTCCCCTCAATGAATAACGGTTTTGAAGTGACGGAGGGGGCACTCCATAAATAAAAGTAGAAAAACAAATCAAACGTTAATGGGGAGGACACATCCGACGCCGGCCCTAGGGATGAAGGGAAGTGCCTCTGTAAAACGACCACCAGTTCAAGCACCTACCGAGATATCAAACTCCGTGGAACTTATGCCATGACAAGGTACTAACACCAACCATAGGTTCTACCTACCTGCTGCATACCTACTTCACAATTAAGTTTATTTTGAAGAAATAAAGGCTTCTTACTCAATTTGATTGTGGGTGCCTTCATTAGAAATTTGATTAGGCTGCTAATGACGCAAAACTGCTTTCCCATAAATATTTTACACAGGAAAAAAACTCAAAAAAAAAAAAAAAAAAACTGCAAATTATTACACAAAAGTTTAATGTTTTTCTTTATAGATAATCCGCCTGCAAAGAACACAGCTTTGCCATTGTCACCCTACCAACCATGTTTTTCCATCACAATCAAGGTTATTTTGAGTATGATATGCTTCAAGCTCAATTCTAAAAAATAAAGAGTTGTGGAATATAAAAATTTGATTACTGGACGCCCAATGAGGAATTTCACCATGTCGGAATTTCCTATTTTTGACCCCAAAATCGGATTCAGCACCTACAAAAACCCCCTAAGGCAAACTTTCAGCCCGAACTTCCTAATTTACGAATAAACAAAACAGTGTAGAAAATAAGAATGTTTAAAAAAACCGGGAAAATGACGTCATCCTGGAATAGTTCATTTATGGCTGCTTGAAGCGCTGAGATCGAGAAATCTATAGTCCCCAGTTGCAAAATTTCACGAAACAGTAAAGTTCGAAATCGAAAAACTGAAGAAAAAAATATAAAAAGCAAGATGGGGAAAATTAGGTTTCCCCTGTTTTTGTTTGATAACTTTTCTCTTAAAGAACACAATTTCGTCGTCCCAATGAGCAACACTGGGAGGAGACGGCGATCTGAACAGCCCAATCAGCGAGCATTCCCGCTTCACGTCCGTTTTCCCGGTTAGTTTTGAAATAAAAAATTTCGATTGTCTCCCAAAAATAACAGGAGACTTATTTTCCGAAATCAGCCCGATTTTCATCTATCCCACACCATTAACTATTCAGGAAAAATGCAAACAGAATTCGGTGAAATTCCTCATTGAGTACAACTCGAAGAAACGAGCAACGATCGCATTATGGTCAGCTAAAATTGAACGAAAATTAGCCCTCTTTTGCGATTCACTCTCGAGTCCCTGATTTGTTGAGTGAAAACAATAAAATATGTTCAGTTCGTTTACAAAAATTTCCGAGTTCATATATTCGAGGTAAAGTCGTAGATCCGAATGAGGCAACCTTAAAACAGTTCTCCTAGGATTACGTTCCTGCCAGATCCCAGACAATGGAGTAACACCAACAGAAATCATCTATGGAGATCCTATTCGTCTTCCAGTTGATTTTTTCGATTCCCCATCAGACCATTGGGGAATTTGCCTCACATTTTTTTTTTTCGAATGAGGGTTTATTTTTATGGAATAAAACCATGGTGAGCTGCTCGAAAACGCATCCAAAAAATTTAGAGAATTTAAGGAAGATGGAAATTTTAAATGTGGTGGCAATGTGTAAGAGGCAGCCATGTTTGAAACGTAACGGATATTCTACCAATCTGACTTCAAAGGAGGTTCTGTGGCGCTTACCACAGAAGCGGAACATACTCGAACTTTTAGCTTACAAGTAGTGCGCACAAGAGTGCGCCGCGAACTGACAGGAAGAACCCAGACACAAAATTGACCAAAAGAAACAATATTACTCACTTTTTACAATACGATTCTACCTACTAGTTTATCAAGCATTATTAGTCTTCATCTTCTCTTATTTAGTTTCAAGTTTTGAATCACATTATTCGAATAGCCATTTCACTGGATCGTTTTGTGTGGCGGTGCTAGAACTCTGTCTGTTGTCGGAATTGTTTTCGCGTCGTTTTTTTTTTTTCGTATGACGTCAACAATATTCTTCGATTTTTGCGGTGTTTTGTAACAGAGGCTTCACTTGTTTAGGCATTTTCTCCTACGGTAATTTTTTCCCGTTGGTTATTCCTAGTGTTAAACGTTATTCTAGGGCCCTATTATAGGATTTGACTTGAAATTCCAGAATCTAAAATTGAGGCAAATTCCCCATTTACTTGAGAAATTACGTGACCATGTCCGTACCTCCGTCCAGTTCCTTTCAAGAAAACACCGCCGATTACCTGTTTCTTCGCATGTTTTTGTGCGACAGGATGCTAAGAGGAAATCTCTGCAACCCACCTACGGTGGCCCTTACCGCGTACTTCCCATATAAACAAAGTTTTTCGCCTAGGTACTGACGCCTCGGGGAGAACAGAATGTTTCTGTTGAGTCAAAACTGCTTTCATGCTGGCTCAGGCCGCAGATCTGGACCCAGCCTCTCATCATGTTTCGATACCTCAGACCAGCGCACCAACTACTGCACCGACAACTCATCATACCATACTACCACTCGCATTGGCAGATAAGTCCGGTTTCCAGTTGATCGGGTCGATATCGTTGAAATTTGGGAGGGAGTAATGTGGCTGCCATCCTGTTATAGGTATTTGTTTTTTCCTTATGATTACATTTCTCAGAGTAGTAAGTTCAACCATTAAGGGTGTCTCAGTCGCCGTTCGTTTCTCGTTCCGGGTTAGTATTTCCCTAAATTACCGGCGCTCAAACTTTAAAAGTTGTACCTAAATTTGAAATTTTCAAGGATTTTCGAAATTTATTAGTCCATTAGTCTAGGAAATCGAAAAACTAAAATATTGCCGATGGAATCATCAAAATCGAACAATACTATTGCCAGCAAAAAATGGAGAAACGAAACATTTATTCAGTTAGGTTTTTCTCCGGCAATATAATGAGTTACAAAGGTAAATCGAGTTCGAAAGTTAGGTCACAAACAACGGATCAGTAACAAACAATAACTGTTATAAGTTGATTTATTGTTTGTTACCTAACAGTCGAAATCGATTTAACTTAGTAACTCAATATTTTCGTGGAAATGAACAACGTTCTTCTTAACTCATTTTTTGGTTTATTATTTTCAATAATGAATCTTTGGAACCGACCAAGAAAAAAAAATTTTTAACACCCCCTCAAAATTTGATGGTTTACGTTTCAAGGTACGTAGAATCCAAAAACGAATAAAAATTTGGCCGTCCGTCCGCCGTACGCGGCACTTTTGCCACTTAGCATTGACCGATTTTGATGAAATTTGGTATGTAGGCTCCATTTGGGGTCTAGTTGTCCCCGAAGATTTTGGTTGATGTAGGTCACTTCTAAGGGTTCCAAAATCAATTTTGAAATTTTGAAAACGCCCTAACTCAAAAAAATTTTGATATAAAGGTATTTTTTCCTTCAATTTAAGATTCTATAGAATTTTTAGAATTTTTTGAGACCACGCGGAGCTCTGTAGGACAAACCGTTCGCTCACTAAGAGAATTCAATGTTTGGAAGTACGATAAATCAGAAACACGAGTGTGAATCGCAAAAGAGGCTAGTTTGTGTGTCGAAATTTTTGGAATGACCCCCAGAACTAAGACATATCCATGACAAATACTAAACCATTATACTTAATAATTTTGATGCGTTTTACTTTTGACATTTTATGTCTTTACTATTGCACATAAATGAAAAAATGATAAAATCAGTAGAAAAAGAGGCCTAATCTCCATTCAAGTTAAAGCTGACCGAAATGCGATCGATGTTTTTCTTCATGTTGGATGGTTGGTGGCTTTGCAGACGAGTGATCTATATAGAAAAATAAAAAATAATAAACCATTGTGTAATAATTTGCAGCGTTTTAAATAAAAAAGTTGGTTTCTTTCCACAGTCTTGTCGCAAGTGATTTATTCGTATTTTATTTTTTTATTCGACTCTCTCATTTTCTTGGATACCCCTATAAAGCACAATCATTGTATAACACGCACCTACGTTGTATATAATCATGCGGGCTTCAGAGGACGATTGATAGCCGAACGGATGACCCACTTCATGAAAGCCGCGGTCGGGGAGCTTTTGATTCATTTCCATTAAGGAACCAGGCCGCAGTTCAATCAGGATCTCTACTCGAGTATATTAGTACTGTGAAGCTGATGAGATCTCATCGACCCTGACATAGTAGATGGTCGACGTCATTCCTTCTCAGTCCATTACGAAACTCCATCCATCTATTGGTCCAACGAGACAAACTGCACATATGCATTGTTCTCAGGAGGATTGGTATTTCGCAACGCCTGCATAAGCTACACGTTGTGTTACTTATTAGGTAAACATTTGAAGAGGGTCAATTCTCTTCTGACACCGATCTCCTTTATGCTCGGTTGATTCAACGAAACTCTGACAGAACTATTCAAGGTGTTCCACATTGAGGACAGCAATACTTCAAGAGTCGTTTCTACAATTAATTTCAGTAAGGTGTCCTAAACTTACTTTGTTTACTCCACAATATCCAGGTTATTTCACTTTCAAGATTTGAAAATTCAATTTGTGCATAAATGACTGAATGAAAATTAAAAAAAAAAAATATTCGATGCGATCAAACCCCGATTTCATGCGAATCATTAATAAAAATTATGTAGAATTACACCCTTAATTCTTGTGTCCGAGTCCTTCATTAATTTAAAAATTATGTTGAAATTTTCAGAACGCCCAAACTAAAAACTTTCTAATTAAGGTATTGCTTTTTCATCAACCGAATAGTGTTGCATTTTTTAAAATCAAAATTGACCACACAGAGCTCTGAAGGACCGACCGTTTGCACCCTATACCACGAATACTAAACTAGAGTCTAGTCTAGTATCCGTGCCCTTTACTAAGGGTTGAACTTACAACAAATCACAAACACGAGTGTGGATCACCAAAGAGGTCCAATCTCCGTGGAAATTTTGGCTAACCAAAATGCGATCGCTGTTCGTTATCTTTGAGTTGTATTCAGTTTGGCGTCCTTAGCAACCAGTGATCAAATTACCTACCTCATTAACCCATTAACGCCCGAAACTTTTTTTTTCTGTATATTTTGTAAATAGATCTGATATTCCGAGTCCAAATAGTCTTTAGAACACGGGAAAAATAATTTCAAAAATCTCCTATATAGTCGAATTTTATGGGTTTAAATTGCCATATCGCAACACTGAGAGCCACAATAACTGATCTTTATTTTTCAAAAACTTCTAGTATATTGTATCTCGTGTCCTCACCGGATCTACTAGGAACTCTTTTATAATGTTGGATGAGGAATACATCGAATAATTAGTCAAAAAATACCACTAAAGGATTAGATAAAGTATCATGGATCTGGTGATGAAAACATGGGTATTTGGTGGGGGTACTTGTTAGTTCTTACAACCTTTAGCCAGGCCAAGAATCAATCAATTTGAAGGTGACGCATCGTGCTTTGTGAGCATCCAATGAGCTATGTGCAACACCCACTTGGCAGACTCCTGTTTGTTACCGAGTATTTGGTAGGAAAACCGGTAGTTCTGATGACATCCCATCAGGTCATTTACCCATTGAATTTATAGATGAAGCTACGTGCTATGTGCCTCACGTGGCTGGAGATAGAAAATTAATTGAATTATATATCATTATGATAAGACAGATGTGGAAAAAAGGATCCCCAGGATAAAGGACTTCTCAATGACTCAGGAAGGTGCCCAGCAGCCTCAAAACAGAAAGGCTCTCTACATTGCCATATGGCAACACTGGGCGTTAATAGGTTAAAGCATCCACAACTCTTTGTTTCTTCGAAATGAAACTTGATTGTGAAGTGAAAATTTGTTTGGTAGGCAGTGACAATGGCACAGCTCGGTTCTTTACTGGCTAGTGATCTATACACACAAAAAATAAACCTTTGTGTAATAATTTGTAGTGTTTTACTAACTAGCCGCCCAATTACCAAGTTTCGCATGTATTCGATAGTGGGGAAACAAAATTCAGAAAACCTTCAATATGATATTGAATATCCTCTTTATCGATATAAGACGAAATGGATGGTGATCCAATCATAAGTTTGTGTCATCCGTAGTGGAAACACGTGACGTCATCGGCCGTTGACAACAATGACTCACGTAGGAAGCTGTCAGGACACCGAGGAGGCTGATTTGTCGTGTGGGCTACGCAGGTAGTGGGCTACCTACTTCTTCTGGAACGCAGTCTGGCACCCCGCATTCTTCTGGGTCAATGTCTATGACGTGTGTGAGTCATAGGGCTTATCAGCCAGGACTTATGGGTTGAGACGCCCTACAGGTAACCCGAGTTCCGGGTCATACCTGGGATTCCTCTTGTGCTCACCACTCCACGAAGGAGGAATCTGATTCATCAATCAGTGAGCACCACAGAGTACCGGAGACAAGTTATGGCGGGCACTGTCTCCATTTGAGCCGTCCTCATGTTTGGAGTAAAACATACCTGATTCCCCACCTTCTCACCGAATTAGTAATGAAAGTGGTTTACAGTAAAAACTGTGTTTTGGTGAAGAAGAAAAAAATTATATTTCGAAATGCAAATGTACGTGCAGGTTGTACGGAAAAAAACGCTGCAAATTATTACACAATGGTTTATTATTTTTATATATAGATCACTCGTCTACAAAATCACCAACCATCCAATATGAAAAAAAATAAAAATAAAAATAAAAATAAAAATAAATAAATAAATAAAAAAATTCAAAAAATCAAAATCAAAATCACCAACCATCGATCGCATTCCGGTCAGCTCTAATTTGAACGGAGATTAGGCCTCTTTTGCGATTCACACTCGTGTTTTGATTTATATATATATATATATTTCAATTTAAACCCTTAAATTTTCGTAGGGAGCGAACGGTTTGTCCTACAGAGCTCCGCGTGGTCTCAAAAAATTCTAAAAATTCTATAGAATCCTAAATTGAAGGAAAAAGGATACCTTTATATCAAAATTTTTTGAGTTAGGGCGTTTTCAAAATTTCAAAATTGATTTTGGAACCCTTAGAACTGACCTACATCAACCAAAAGCTTCGGGGCACAACTAGACCCCAAATGGAGCCTACATACCAAATTTCATCAAAATCGGTCAATGCTAAGTGGCAAAAGTGCCGCGTACGGCGGACGGCGTACGGCGGACGGCGGACGGACGGCCAAATTTTTATTCGATTTTTGGATTCTACGTACCTTGAAACGTAAACCATCAAATTTTGAGGGGGTGTTAAAATTTTTTTTTCTTGGTCGATTCCAAAGGTTCATTATTGAAAATAATAAACCAAAACTCAAAAAAACCAATCAGACTGACTGACTAGATGATACGGCTATCCTCTCCGTCGATGATGATATCGAAGCTGCAACTAGTAATCTAAAGGAGTCAATCACTGAGGTTTCTAAGTGGACCAATATGTGGAGAATAAAGTTGAACGAATCAAAATCAGTTCACATCAACTTTACAAACCGAAAAATTCCAGTCTTGGATGTTGAGATCAATTCAAAAATATTTCTAGCAGTCTAATGATACACACATTACTCGAAGTAGGACGGTAGTTTGGGGCTAATCCAGAACATAAGACCGTACGAACAAAATAGCTTAAACGTTTCAAGGTATATACAGGGTGTTTCACGAAAAGGTTACATCCCCCTTCATTTCCGCAAAATACAGCGTAAAAAATTCCGACCAACGCAATTCTTCATGATTTGTTGTGAAGATCTCAGGAAAAATACGTTTGCGCAAAAAAGTTGCGCGCAATCGTGCGCAATTGACACTAACTTCATTTTTTCAAATGGAACCCCCCTTTTTTTTATTACAAATTCGGATTCTACGTCAAATTTCATGAGAAATTCATACCCACATCGATTTGTTTCATTGCGCGCAACCTGGTTTTTTGAACGCTCTAAGTTGAGCAACTCCACAATTGCGCAAAAATTAGGTTTTGGAGAACCCTCAGTGTGGCACATGTTTTTCATCATTTTTTAACGCTGAACCACAGGGTGTCATCCGTTTTGAGAAAAACCAAGATTTAAGAGGAAAAATTAAGGGCCTTCACGCACTTGCGATTTTTAGTCGCGCGATTTTGTCGCGCAGAAATGAAACACACAAAACTCAATAGATGAACGCGCACCTGCGACTAAAAAATCGCTGCGACTAAATAATCGCAGCAGGTTCTATTTTTCCGGCGACACGATTGTCGCTAGGGAAAATGTGAAACACAGAATCGAATGACCTTGCAGGCACCTGCGATCGTTCAGTCGCGCTACTTCTTTCAACTTGGAATTTTCCTTTCGTCACGATGTCAGAAGATGACGAAATTGAGTCGGTTGATGATGACAATGAGCTGCCATCACATGTTTTTATTGATTGTAATTTACTTATATCCG
Source organism: Apolygus lucorum (assembly GCA_009739505.2). Lineage (NCBI taxonomy): Eukaryota > Metazoa > Arthropoda > Insecta > Hemiptera > Miridae > Apolygus > Apolygus lucorum. The sequence goes on from CM019178.2 coordinate 40,314,714, forward strand.
AAGTTGAAAGAAGGCCTGCCATTTATAATAAAAAATGCAAAGAATATAGTGACAGGAACGTTAAAGACAAGATGTGGACAGAAGTATGTGAAGTGTTGTTGAAGGACTGGAATCGTCTATCAGGAAAGGATTGAAGATTGATTGAAGATCCATTGAAGATCACCCCACCAGTGGAAATATTTCTGCACCAGTAAGTAATGAAAATGAAGGACAAGACAGTGTACCACCACAACCACAAGTTACTTCCTTGGCTCGACGTAAAAAAACACCATCAACATCAACCAGTACAACTTCATACGAGAGTGAATTGCTCGAACTTTTACGCGGGAAACAAAATGAAGAGATTGACGGAGACAAAACTTTTCTACTCAGTCTCGTTCCCATGCTAAAAAACCTGACCGAAGAAGGGAAACATTATGCCAAAACTGAAATATTAAATGTGCTCAACCGTGCAAGATCCATAACTTCACCCTTCGGGGTTGATTTGCGTAATGTTTTTCCGCCAGGGCCTCATCTTCCTCCAACATTTCCACCAGGTCCTCATCTCACTACAAATTACAATCAGCAAGGAACGTGGAACATGCAGCAGAGCCACATTTCACCTGCTCAGTTGTATGCATCAACCTCGCAAGCACAAACTCCTACTCAGAGTGCACGGGATTTTTATTCCGATTTCTCCGCTTCACAACTCTCTTCAGGAATCACGTCGCCATCCCCCTCTTCATGCTCAACCACGTACAATGTTGAGGACCTCTAAACTGCTTACTTTTTTTGATAAGTATTTTCATACATTTACTTTTTGTTAGGTATCGTGCGTTGAAGTATATATGAAGTATGTACATAGAAGCGTGAGTTTGGTTATTATTATGTATAAAACTGTTTCGTTGTTTTTCGAATAGACATGTATTCAGAACGGAAATTGAATGTTGTCAATGATCTTACCTCAATGTGACTGATAGGCGTTCTTCAGGCGGTATGGAACGTCTAAACTTGGTGTCCTGGTACGTGATTCTTGGACGTATCAATTCCAGAAGTTGGAAGAAGCTCTCTGCACTCATCCGATAATAATCAAAAAACTTAGCAGGGTATTGGATTAAATCTCCGTGGATTTTATAAAACTGCCCCTTAGTCTCCCTTTGTGTGATAATAGGGTGTACCCAATACGTTTTTTCGGATTTTTCATCCCGCCGCCTTTTTCTTAATTTTAAAGCCAACGCTACGGCACATGTTAACGTTAAGTCATCCATTGTCGCACTACTACAGTCACAGGTGCGTGCACGGTAGTGACATGCTGCGACAGCGATTTTTCACCGCGACAAAATCGCGCGACTAAAAATCGCAAGTGCGTGAAGGCCCCTAACATTTCTTTCACGAAAACATCAGTTTTGAGGTCAAAATCATGTTTATTTTTTATTTTCTCACCTCCGATTGAACCACGGGCTTGGGGTCGTCTACGGTGGAGTTAAAAAGAAAAACTGACAGCATGATCATGCTTGAACTGAATAAAATTACCTAAAACTCATAACGATTTGAAAAGAGCGATTTTTTCACTAAAAACAACCGAATTTTGGCAGCTATTTTGAAAAATTCTAGTAAAATTGAAAAACGGATGTCACCATGTGATTCAGCGTTAAAAAATGATGAAAAAACATGTGCCACACTAAGGGTTCTCCAAAATCTAATTTTTGTGCAATTGTGGAGTTGCGCAACTTAGAGCGTTCAAAAAGCCAGGTTGCGCGCAATAAAACAAATCGATTCGGGTATGAATTTTTCATGAAATTTGACGTAGAATCCGAATCTGTAATAAAAAAGTTCAGGTTCCGTTTGAAAAAATGAAGCTAGTGTCAATTGCGCACGATTGCGCGCAACTTTTTTGCGCAAAAGTATTTTTCCTGAGATCCTCACAAAAAATCATGAAGAATTGCGTTGGTCGGAATTTTTTACGCTGTATTTTGCGAAAATGAAGGGGGGTGTAACCTTTTCGTGAAACACCCTGTATACCTTGGATTCTATATATAGAATCCAAAAATCGAATAAACTAGATGGTTAGATAATAAATGTTTGCATACGAGTCTGCAACACATTGGGACATTTTCATGTCAACCACTACACAACAAGGTAGTGAAGTAAGGTTGTTAGTTCACCTAAGCATTTGATATACCCAAGCATCAAAATAAGAAAACAGTTGATTGTTCTCTACGCAACACAGTGTTTATTGGTCGCGTGAGCAAGTTTTCGTGACTATTTTTCAGTTTATGTGCCAAAGCAAAGACATGAAAATGTCAAAATAATAATTATAAAATGACAGAATACGAAATGTCTGCTTGACGTTGCCAAGTACATTAGTGAAATGGCAGTTTGGCGAGGTAGGTACATTCGGTCGCTTGAAATTTTCTACAATTTTGAATGAACGGCTGGAGTCAATATCAATATTCTTTTAATTAATAGTGACTAAATCCATACTTTTTGTCCTCATATTTTGAATTATAATATCGCAAGAGAGGCCTAATCTCCGTTCAAATTTTAGCTGACAAAATACGACCATTGTTCGTTTCTTCGAGTTGTCTTCAGTTTCGCGTCTTTATTGGACGATGCGACAACCAATTGGAATTTGTATACATAAAATGATTTGACATCAATTATGAACTTAACTTATACACTTACGTTCAACAACCAATAACACGTTTTCTGGTTTTACATACCTGCAACAAGGAAAAACATAATTTACTAAGCATTCTATTCATCACAATCTTGGTTTGGTAACAACAAGTTTCACCTAGCTGTGAAGAACATAATTTGAAGGTAGTTCAGTTGGGAAGAGTAATAGTGAGAACCTAATACCTAGTATTACTAATAATAGTACCAAGGTAGTTATTAGTATCACTCATTCTTAAGTGTATTTTCCATTTCAGTACTTGTTAGACGGTGTACAGCAAAGCCTTATCCCCCACAACGTTGAGTACGTTCCAAAAATGCCATAAACCAACAAAATAAAAATACTTAATGATTTCTAGCTGTGATGACAAAAATAAGGATTGCTTAATTCATCCATTCATCAAGTAAAAATTCTTCACAAATAGTTATCAACGTTATTTCAATACCAGACTAATACGAAACAGAAATACAAAATAAATTACTACATAATTAATTTTCTAGAAAAATTCGCTAATTTGAACGTAATTATTCATCCAAGCCATTGTTTATTCAATTTTCAGTTTGTTCAGGTTGCTTTACCAAAGCACAACTTCTTAATACAAACATTTGTATTATTTTTTTTCCTTTATTTGTTCACAGGTGAGCCCGTATCCGAGCGATGAAAACGTGTATATCTTCTCCATTATTATAAAACAATATTTATCCATACATTTTTAGTTTTTGTATTTGGTTTAGTTTCTCTTTACAATACATTTCTTTTTTTTAATCTCATGTATTTAGTGAGATTCTACCTGAGTACTAAAAAGAACATTTCATCACTCTAAGCCTGGAAAAAATGTAAATATTGTTCAAAGAAAACCTCCCGTTTTTCATCTTCTTTGAGAGAATTATGATTTCGAGAGGTTAAATTAAATAAGATAAATTAGCTCGTATAATAAAGCGGACCGAGATTTTTTTTCGTCGTCTGTCACTTGGAGGAAATTTTATTCCCACTTTTACCCAGTTTTGATAAGAAAACTGATTTTGAGAGAGTGATTTGTATTCTCGTTGCTTTGATTATTAATATTATCCTTTCTCACTTACCACTTTGGGCGAAGTTGAAGGAAATCGTGAATAAATACATAATATTATGAAAAGAAATGGATACAGCTTTCGTACAAGTACGCAACCACGAGAGACATTTTATGTATTATGTTTAATAAATTGAGAGCTTTCCAATGAGTGGTGAACGATTTTTGTGGGGTGGAAAATGAGGAAGTTAGTTTTCCCTAGGAACGATTGGTTGTACGTGAAAATCATCAGAAATTTCCGCGTAACGCTCCCCTCGTAACGCTCCCCGCGTGACGATTTTTCATTTATGTGCCATAGAAAAGACATAAAATGTCAAAAAAGCAGCGTGTGCACACGCGGAAGCTGGATTTTGTTTGAAGTCCGATTTCTCACGATCCAATAGCCCGATTTTTGTCAAATCAAACAAATTCTTTCAAGAAGCTGGGAAAGAAAATATTTTTTGAAAATTATAATTACCTACCCATTTTTGCAGAAGCCCTTTATTCTAATGAACGCAATTTATTCACGTCAAAAATGGTTTAGATTCAAGCACATATTTTACTATTATTTATGAATATAATCATTCGTTTGTTCATGAGTTGACTTATGCAGAAGAGCGAGACTCCCCGATGCCCATCTATTTCTGCGCCTTGTGTCCCCTTGACACATTAACTTTTTATTAAGGGCGCCAAAATAGCGAGCCCAACCGACCTACTGAGCTTAATGACTCACCTTTTCAAAACAAACGTCGAATTTCCTCGACTTTTTCAAACATCTCAGAAGGTATGGAGTATGTGCAGTTGAGTATTTACGAGGTGTGTAAATAAAGTAATGAGACTGATCTTTTTTAAATTTTTTATTCAAAGAATATTATAATGCAATACTGTCTCCTTCAAAATAGTTCCCTTGGGAAGCCACGCAGCGCTGGAGACGGTTCTTCCAATCATCATAGCATTGCTGGAACTCCGATACTGGAATAGTCTTCAGCTGGTCGGTTACAGCTTTTTGAATGTTCGCAAGTGTCCCAAAATGAGTTAATTTGAGGTGATTTTTCAATCTCGGGAAGAGAAAAAAGTCACAGGGACTCAAATCTGGCGAATAAGGAGGCTGAGGAGCTACAGGAATGTTTTTACTGGCTAAAAACTGCATTATTGAGATTGCAGTGTGACATGGTGCATTATCGTGATGCAACACCCAGTTCATTTTGATGTTTGGTCGCACTCGAAAGACTCTTTTTCGAAGTCTTTCAAGGTCCTCTCGGTAAAAGTGTTGATTAACCGTTTGGCCTTGAGGCACAGGCCATATTTGAGTCCCTGTGACTGTTTTCTCTTCCCGAGATTGAAAAATCACCTCAAGGGAACTCATTTTGGGACACTTGCGAACATTCAAAAAGCTGTACCCGACCAGCTGAAGGCTATTCCAGTATCGGAGTTCCAGCAATGCTATGATGATTGGAAGAACCGTCTCCAGCGCTGTGTGGCTTCCCAAGGGAACTATTTTGAAGGAGACAGTATTGCATTATAATATTCTTTGAATAAAAAATTGAAAAAAGATCAGTTTCATTACTTTATTTACACCTTCGTATACCTGTATTGCCCGAAGTACGTAGGTAAACATCTCTCAAGTTCCGACAATGGAAAAAACTGGTGGGAAAAAACTGGTGGGAAAAACTGTTTTTTATTATTTTTAATATAAACTAGACCTCATTCTGAAAATTTTGACACCAACTGCGACCTTCTAGCGTGAGAAGACCTTTATCTGTGATTTTTCAAAGTTTCGAATGTTTATGACGTCACAGAGGGTCTCGCCCAGGCGGGAGGGGCGCGTGACGTCATAAACGTTCGAAACTTTGAAAAATCATACAAAAAGATCTACTCATCCAAAAAGAGAACGATGGGTGCCAAATTCTCAGGATGAGGTCTACTTAAAAAAGGTCTAAAAAAAGAACAGGTCCCCCCATTAGATAACCAAAAGGAAAGCTTTGAATCGCAAATTGTTGATATAAGTTTTAATCTTGAGGGACCAAATATGAAGAGTCCCTGCTGTAGTATCCAACTAACATTTCAAGTTTTAGACCTTCTTAAGCTTGCTCAAAATAAATGACCAGAGAGACTACTTTCGATTAAAAATTTAAAAAAAAATCATTGATTTGTTAATTTCGGTAGGACCGCATGTCCATGCTACACAAAATTACAATTTTCATAGATTTTCCTGAAAATTTACAGGGTTTTTGTTGGTTAGATCCTGGATGGTTCTAAATGAATTTAATTCCGATCGGATCTTTAGACATTTCATGTCTGTCCTAAATTCGATTGTAAAAAAAATTGTCTCCAAATTCAAAATTTCCACTTGCATTTTACGTATTGACTTCCCTGGACTGGTCTGGCAAAATAAAAAATTAGAATTTTGATGAAATTTTCAGGGATTGTGAGAGTTGGTCTGTAGATGGTCCCCTAAGAAAATCATTGTCCCTGGATGGATTTGAGTAGTTGCCTCTGATCATGCGCAAACTTAAAACCCTTGTAACAGCCATAACTTCAACTTTTTCGATTCGAATCGATGAAATTTTCATGAATCGTAGGAATGAGTCTCTTAGGGCCGATTTAAAAAACGTCTGCCAAGTTGGGTGGGCAGTATAGCTTCCTCACTCATTGTAACATGGACGTATTTATTTATTTATTTATTAACGGGCAAGCCCAATTTATAATCAACATAATACAGTTGTATTCAACTTAATATAGTGTTATAGTGTTAACTTGATATATGTGTATAGGATAATAGAAAATATTATAATTGAAGGTAGGGACGTATAGAATCAGTTGGCGAAAAAATTATGATTCAAAGAGTTATTGAATACCAAAATATTGGCGATAATATGCGGGATCCCTGAAATTCCGGATCCACACAATCCCTGAAAACTTCATCGAAATTGGTTGAATAGTTGCGGAGTTTTGGTTGTAACAATAAATTTAAAGTTCGCGCATGCGCAGCGGCTATTGCTTGACCAATTTGATTGAAACTTATAGGGTGTCTCTTAGAAGTTAGTCCCTAACTAACCTCCAAATTTGAGCAAAATCGGTTGATTAGAAACCGAGAAACCGAGGTTCCAGGAAATTCACGTTTACGCATGCGCACTCGCTCCTATTGGTCCGAAGGTGCTGAAATTGATAGGGGACCGTCTAGTCCCTAACCCGCACAATCCCTGAAAATTTCATCAAAATCGGACCACAGGTTAGTATAGTTTTGCCCGGGACAAGGATTGATCACAGACAGACCGACAGACAGACAGACAGACACGGAACCAAAATTGTTCGGGAAGCTCTAAAACAAAAAAAAGCAAGTGGAAATTTTGATTTTGGAGGACATTTTTTTTTCACTTCTTTCACGAATACAAAGCTTCCCTACCTTCGGTAGTGAGGAAGCCAAAACTCTAAGGTTGAAGTATTAATACAATGTTACGTAACCCTGGTAAGAAAAATTGCGTTCAAAAAGGTTGTAGAATCGATTATTTTTCGAGACTGTCGAAAACTTTACCTGGATTACTTAAACCCACAAAGGACTGGGGTTGGATCATTGGGATGAAAGCTAAAGCTGGGAGCCATAGAAACGTTTTGATTGGTGGAGCTCCAAGATGTAGTTCTAGATGAAGGCAACAGATCGCGTTCTCTCAACAACATCACAACAAGTCACTTTATCAACACATATTTTTCTCCTTATATGTTATCACATATAGTTACTTTCTTGATATTTATGACTAAATTCGAGCGGATTATCAATAATATACTCGGTTTCAAATGTTTCTAGGGTAGCAGTTGTAGATTGCAACATTTGAACGACAGGCAGTAGAGGCAACAACAATTGAAAGGGCATCATGGAAAAATCTTCCGTCTCGATTGGATTTCCTAAGTTATTCTTGCTAGTCAAAATGATGAAGAAAACATAGTTTTCCCTCTAAGGGAGAATTTTGAATGTTGAGAGGCTGCTCACGATGTAATAAATGTATTTGATGTTTGGTTTAAACCTACCGTTAAACGTAACCAGAAAATTTCGAGAGAGATTAAAATTCTTCCTGGATTTTTGGTCGCGTGAGCAAGATTTGCTTAGTTTTCGTGACGATTTTTCATATCATGCGCCAGAGCAAAGACATGAAAATGTCCAAATATTTTGATTATAACGTTAGAAAACTGAGATTTTGAGCAACTTTTTCCTAAACGAGTGCAGATTTTCACTATTTTGTTTGATTGAGAAATTATCATGTTAGGTTCAGTTTTCGTTTACTTTATCTACTGGAAAGAAAGAGTGAGATTTCTTATCTGATGCACGAATAGAAATACTTACCTACGGTGGTGAGGAATCAAAAGAAAAATAGCTTTAAAAAATCCAAAACAAGTACAAAATCCTAATTAAATCAATTTAATTTTTTTTTAAATCAAATTGCGAGTGTCCAATTTCAAAGCAGCAAATACTGAAGCTCCTGCATGATTTAATGAAGAGATTTAATGACATTGAGATGACATTGAGACCAGGGATCAAAAACATATCAGAAAATAGTCTGTCTATCTATTTTTGGTAGGTTCAGTTAACTTAAACTTTCCTGAGAAATGGGCAAAGTCGCCGACTGATCCCTGAAAATCTTCTCTAGATTAGATAAACGATAGAGCTACCTACTTATAAACGGACGGATCCCTGGAAAGTAACCCGTATTGACAGTTGGATATGATAATGCTTACAGACCTCGTGTAAATTCAACTGCTGTTATCGGACAGGGTGTACTGAAAAAATGTTTATTTAGCAGATTAAAAAGTGCGTAGACAGACCTCTCGGGGAGCAAGGAACTTCAAGAGCGATGGTTTGTGAACACAAGTTTTGTTTTAGTGAATCTTGGAAGAGAATTGGTTTGGAATGACGTTTCGTGTACATTTTGCATACATTTTTTTGTAGTTGATACTGAAACAGCGATACTGTGGTAAGCTCAACCGACTCTTCCCACAGGTTTAGGATAGGGATGGGTATCGATACCCGATATTTAAAAATATCGATACTTCTGTACCGATACTCGATATTTTAGTATCGATACTGTACTATCTGATATTTTCGGATATCGATAATTTGGATCCGATATTTCTAAATATCGAACATCGATGCAGTTCTCGCGGATAATTCAACATAATGGCTAAAAAATAAAATATGAAGAAGGTAGGGAGGCTGTTGGGTCTTAACTCGGATAAAATTATATTATTATGGATAAAATGTTCAATAAAATTTGCAGTAGGTATTTTCTCCAAATTTTCAAATGTTTTTACATCAAAAGATGCCTAAATTATTGTATGACATAAGCTCACTTGTTGGCGAATTTTCAAGGAAAATGAAGCTATTGCAATTGCCAAACAATTTTTAGAATGGAGTTTTTGAGAAAAAAGTTATTGAAATCCGTTTTGGAGCTAATCTCCAGGTTGACTGTGAAATAACCATAATAGATTTAAATGAAAATTCGCTCATTATCTCATGCTGTATGAATGGACTTTGGTTTCTTATTCAGTCCAGAGAGCCGAGAGTATTCAAGTTCACACACAAGTGGTTGCTCCTCTAGGCGATTCTAAGAAAAGATTGGTTCTTGGTACCTGGAGCTTGAGACCTACACGTTCTGGTGTTCCTTGGAGTTCCTACCCAGAATCCCAGGGATTCCACAACACTGCTTGTTGTACTTTGAGCATCTCAGACGTTGACAGGGCTGTAAAATCACCAGTTATTTCGACTTTTCTCAGAATATTCGCTCATGCAGGTACCTTCATGCTCTGGTGGGGGGGGAGGAGGTCTTTCGCATTAAAAACTAGCCTGATCCCATCTTGGGATTTCTAGGAAGCGTCTTGAGACAATAACGAGACCAGGACTGGACTGTGACATCACAAGGGTAGGTGGAACCCTTTTACTACCTGACCCTAGCTCCCTTGAATTAACTAAGTATTGACTTTCATTTTGAGACAAAATAATTTTATGATAAACAATGAATTCGCAGGTGAGTACGTACCTACTTCTAGATTTCCCAGTTATGACTTTCAAATTTGAATATTTCGGAATTTTCAACATTTGTCGCTCCAAAAATTTCTATTATCACAATCAGAACTTTGGTGTCCGTACCTATCTGTACTTTTGGTACACTTCAAGGAAATACATACAAGTTGTACGATAGCGAACACCGGAATGAATTTTTATTAATCTTTTAAAACTAGGGTAAACAAAAAACATTTGATGCACTTTGCAACAATAAACTTGCAGTGTAGTGGATAATGTTGTGGTACCCACTACACAATTCCCCTCCTCTTCTTTTTAGGAACCTGCTCCGCCACCATGTATGAAGGCTGGCTTCAAACGGTCGATGCTGACTGTTCTTGTCCCCTGAGGTGTTTGGAGCAGAAACACTTTTTCCCCAGCTTGCAGGACCTGGTATGGACCCTCATAGGGCGGTTTCAGCGCAGCTCCTAACCCTGAAACTCTAACGAAGACATGTTTTGCCGTCTTCAAGTCCTTGGGCACATAGATGTGGGGCTGCTGGCACCTTGTCTCTGGCATGCGGAGTTTCCCCATCTGCAGCTTTAGCAATTGGGCGTATTCGGATGCACCTAAAGGATCTGCAGGTGGGCCTTCATAAAAATCTCCAGGCAGCCTTAAGGTTACTCCATACACCAGCTCGGCGGAGGAAACACCAAAATCCTCATGGACGGTACTCTGTAACCCTAGCATAATGGGTGCCAGACTCTCAACCCAGTCCCGTCTGTTAAGGCACTTTAGCCTCTCCTTTAGTGTTCGGTGCCACCTCTCGAGCAATCCATCCGCCTGTGGATGGTATGACGTCGTTCTAATTCTTTTCGACCCAAGCCTTTCCAATAGACTAGCCATCAGTTGACTTTCAAATTGGGTTCATTGGTCAGTTGTGATGGTCAATGGTACGCCATATCGTAGAACCCATGCATCTCTGACTAAATTTGCCACAGTCTTGGCTCTGATGTCTGATATGGGGAATGCTTCAGGCCATCTAGAAAACCGATCTATGAATGTCAAACAATAACGTTTCCCCCGAACTGGTGGCAGTGGGCCTACAATGTCAATATGTATGTGGTCGAAGTTAGACGCAGCCTTCGGGAATTTGGGTACCCACTATAAGAACTTTCTTGCTTTGTTTGCTAGACCGATGTCCATGCTTGAAATTTGTATGTATTGTACTTGTAGGTAAGCTAAGAAACAGTGGGTGATACAGCATCTATGAAGTGAAATCACTTAAACCATAACTTCGAATTGCTTTGTTGTTGTTTCGTCAATGGGGAATTTGCCTCACATTTTTTTTTTTTTTTTTTTTCGAATGAGAGTTTATTTTTATGGAATAAAACCATAGTGAGCTGCTCGAAAACGCATCCAAAAAATTTAGAGAATTTAAGGAAGATGGAAATTTTAAATGTGGTGGCAATGTGTAAGAGGCAGCCATGTTTGAAACGTAACGGATATTCTACCAATCTGACTTCAAAGGAGGTTCTGTGGCGCTTACCACAGAAGCGGAACATACACGAACTTTTAGCTTACAAGTAGTGCGCACAAGAACTGGCAGGAAGAATCCAGACACAAAAGTGACCAAAAGAAACAATATTACTCACTTTTTTACAATACGATTCTACCTACTAGTTTATCAAGCATTATTATTCTTCATCTTCTCTTATTTAGTTTCAAGATTTGAATCACATTATTCGAGTAGCCATTTCACTGGATCGTTTTGTGTGGCGGTGCTAGAACTCTGTCTGTTGTCGGAGTTGTTTTCGCGTCGTTTTTTTTTTTTTTTCGTATGACGTCAACAATATTCCTCGATTTTCGCGGTGTTTTGTAACAGAGGTTCACTTGTTTAGTCATTTTCTCCTACGGTAATTTTTTTCCGTTGGTTATTCCTAGTGTTAAACGTTATTCTAGGGCCCTATAATAGGATTTGACTTGAAATTCCAGAATCTAAAATTGAGGCAAATTCCCCATTGCTAAGAAAAAGTAACTTCCTCATTCTTTGGACTAGAGTAGCGTGATTAGTAACGTAATTAAATACCTACTTACCTAGTTTACTCGTAAATACGATAGTGCTAAACTGTAAACAACTTAGTACCTATTACATTTTTTGATCACGACCCCCAGCTAAAAGACATATTTACAAATAAATGTAAATTTGTGAATAGGGCTTGAACTCTTGATAGTAAGAAATGAATAAACAGAGATAAAAAAATATTTTGCTTGAGAATATTAGGTAATATTGACATTTTATGACCCAAAGTATCGATACTCGATATTTTGAAATATCGACACTAATGCCAGACGATACATGGAGTATCGATTCTCAAATACGATATAGTATCGATACAAAATATCGATACTTTTGTAACGATACCCATCTCTAGTTTAGGAGGTAGGTTACATCTCCACTGATAAGGGAAGGTATTGCCAAACTCCAGTTTGCCATTTTTGAAGAGCAAAAGTAAAGAATAATAGGAAATGTGGTACTAACTCACGGGCAACCTTCCTTGACAACACAAACCCCTTTCACAGAAACAAAAGTAAGGTATTAAAGAACGACGGAAACCTTCTCTATGTATTGTCCGAGTTTCTACACCGTGTGATAACGAAAGATTTGAGACTGTTATCCTAACTACTTAAATCAGAGCTGGTGAACGCACTCGAATAGATTTATTTACTTTTTTCAATTTTTCATTCCGTTTGAATCTCTCGAGGTATTTTGTAATATTCGTAATAATGCACTATTTCTGTTTACAGTAGGGGTGATGTGAGTGGCAGTAGAAGGTATAAAACCCACAACCTAAACTTTACCCAGTTAGCAAGCATTTTAGTCCTAATTGCGTTAAAAAGGGAGGCTTAAGACACCATGTGTGACAATTATTGCTCTGAGACATTACGTGCACGATATTAAAAAATAACGATAATGACTCAGCTAGCCGTGGAGTAGGTCGTGAAGTAGGTGCTTATCTACTTCCTTCTCGACCATCATGATCTAATCTAAAATTTATATTCATCCCATGAGAAAAATGTTTTTTCACGTCGAAGCGACTTCCTATAGGTAAAACATAAGAGCCTAGCGACCAAGAAGACAGGCGATAAAGTCCAGTCAAGGAGACTTCTTGTCGAGTAGGAACAGGTATGTTATCTGCCAACTGCTACTCCTCACATACTGCCCTAGCTAATCCTGTAGCGGTGACATACAAATATTGTTGATACATAAATACTAAACATCCTTTTGACTCTAGAAGAATCACCAAACAACCCAGCAGGTAACCACACAACAGAATGATTATTATAATAACAGTTTGATCTTAGCATTTTGCCTCCAAGGAAGTTGAACCATTGCTATAACTTTTTGAAGATGAAATGGAGAAACTGTTGATGAAAACTGACCAGCTATGAGAAGGCTGGAAAGGCACTGGATGGCAATGTTGCTCCTTAGATGAAGGGCGGGAAGGGGAAACCGAGCGCCTGTTTGTAAGAGATTATACTAACCTGGAACGAGGAAGGAACGGTGACCGACCTAATGGAAAAACCATGTTCTTTGCAATCGAGTGATCTTTACAGAAAAATAATTTTTTAAACCATTTTTTACAAGATATTAGAAGTCAAAAGTATCTACACTGCATGCAGATACATCTGTACATGGATATGTACATCTTATGATGGCAATTTAAATTAATCGAATGTAGCTTCCTGCGTTCAGCAGGAGAGAAAAAGGCTTTGGAGCTCACTCAGCTGATCAGTGCACAATCATGTTGGCTGTTGGATGACGATACCTATTTTCTTCTCACGATCATGTTGACATCTCATTTGCTACTCACTATCATAATATGATAGTATGAACTATATATTATGTTAGTAAACATGCGCATAATTTAGCTTCCCGTACAGGTGCATTCATATTAGGGACCTTGTACCATGTTTAATAAATTGAGAGCTTTCCAATGAGTGGTGAACGATTTTTGTGGGGTGGAAAATGAGGAAGTTAGTTTTCCCTAGGAACGATTGGTTGTACGTGAAAAGCATCAGAAAAAAGCATACGAGTCTGCAACACATTGAAACATTTTCATGCCCCCCCCCCCCCCTCCCCTCCCGAGACATCTGGGAGCTCGATTTTCGACTCAGCTGATCTGGGAGCTCGATTTTCGACTCAGCTGATCTGGGAGCTCGATTTTTGGCTCAGCTGATCTGGGAGCTCAATTTTCGACTCAGCTGATCTGGGAGCTCGATTTTTGGCTCAGCTGATCTGGGAGCTCAGTTTTCGACTCAGCTGATCTGGTAATATCAAACTGTAAAGTACCTACCTAACTGTAAAGTACCTACCTGTAAAGTACCTAACAACTTCACTTCTGATGGTCATAATCATCATTGTGGCGACTTGGGACAAATTTCGTTAGCAATTTTCGTCGCAACAAATTTCGTGACGATTTTTTTTAACACAGAATGTGTTTTTGCGATGACCTACCGAAAAAAAATCGTCACGAAAAAGCGACAGAAAAAACATCTGGTGATATGTTTATTGGTTGTCATGTTAATGTCAACTCCACATTTATTATTGTTGTTTTTTATTTAACGGATGACTAGTATCGCAAAAACACATTCTGTGTTCCTATGATTTCATACAGAGTATGGAAAAAGAAATAAACCGGGGGTGCAGGGGGGCGGAGCCCCCCGCCGAGGCGCAAAGCGCCGAGTTTTTTATGTGCCATATGAAAGACATGAAAATGTCAAAAAACGTTGCAATTTTTTGTTGCATTGTTTTGTGTGTCAAAAAAATTGGAATGACCCCCAGAACTAAGACTAACTAAGAACTAAGAAATGTCAAAATGAAACCTCCAAAATCACAATTTTCACTCGCATTTCACGTTTTAGATTAGGAATTTCTAAGAAGTCGTGGGATCATCAATTGCCTCTGCACTAACGTAACTAGCATGTTTACCACACTTTTCGTTCGATTTTAATTAAATGTCTAGGGATCACGTTAAGGATACGAGAAATCTATCTGATACTCTCACTTGACAGACGGTTCTATGGTGTGCTCTTGTTGCAATCCACCCTTTTTCTTATAAAATGTGAAATTCGTGGTAGGATAAAGGATTTGGAATTCATCTATAACGTTAGCGATATGAGCTCCCCTGGAAATAGATTTCTAATAATATCTTCCGCTTTATCGGGCGCGCCTACAACTCGGTCCAGCATGGGAGGCTGCATCATTAAAGGTTTTTTCCACCCACATTTTAGTTTATTTTCACTTTGTGATTGCAAATTCCGAATTAAAAAATTTGCCTAGCGTAGCCCATCGCTCCCATGTAATAGAAGATCTTTGTACGTAGCGATCTCATGTGAATTGTGAGGAATTGGTCGAGATTTGACAAGCAGAAGTTTTAGATGAGCAGTCTCCGTTGTGCACATTCCCTCCTGCCTAAATGATGAGCTCTCAGAACAAGTTCGCGGTTACTGATGAACCAAAGAGCTCGATTTATAGGAGAATCGTGGGTAGTGACTTTCATGGAACAATCATTGCTAAAAACCGCTGTAAATGATGACATAACAGTTTATTATTTTTCTTTAAAAATCACTCGCGTGCGAAGAAAACCGCTTTTCCTCCAACAGTGACTACCAACCTATTATCGCGCATTGTAATTATACTCTTGCCTTTATTTAAAGAGCTCTGGACCGCGGGTTCCAAAACCCCCCTTCCCTGCCAAGAGGTGGCAACGTTGCAAGGTGCTCACCTTGGGGTCTCAACCCTTGGCGGTCACAACCCTTCGCGGTCAAAACCCATCATCCTTCTTCCTCTTCTATCAACATACAATTTAATTATTTATCGTTCGGTGAACATTTTTTGTAATTTAAATTCGTAACGTTCTAATTATTCTGATGAAAATGAGTCCAAATTTCCTGTAATTCGGCAAAGAGGGCGTAATTCGTTTGGGTGGATTGGCTGGGAGAGGGCTGCTGAGTTTAAAACGCGTTTGGGTTAACGGAAAACGAACGGAATCACGTTCATTCTCAGCTCTTCCCCCAAACGGATTGAAAAGATTAACCCAATTGAATTACCTCCTCATCCATTTTCCCCAAACAGAACGCGCCCGGTGAAGAAAAAATTGTATTGTATACAACAATTGTATTGTACAATCGAACAATAGGATGGTAGTAACCTACTGGTATCTACCGAATTTGGGAAAATAGATAAAGCCAGTAGGTATGAGACACCTCAATGGTGTTTATCCCATCCTGCCAGTGTGAGTCATCCACTGATAAGATAGTAATCTATGGTGTTTTACTCCGCCTCATTATTCTTCTCAGTCAAAGTACACTTCCTGGTTATCTTAATCCTTCCCCCTCCTGATTCCATTTCCAAACCTCCTATTGAGAGCTAAACGCATCCCCCCACTCCCAATGGTGAGACAATGTAAATAATGCCTCATTTACTGCTCTCAGCAATATCATTGCCATTGTAGCCTTATTTATTTATAATCTACTAGGAGATTCAATAACCTCTTGTAATAGATTATTTATCAACCCAAAAATCTCTTACAAATCAATATTTTTAATCGCAACTGTAACAATAATACGGTAAACAAAGCTCAGAAAAATTATTATTAAATGTATAACTTATATTTGGGAAATACCTGGAATCAAGATATAGGTAGGTTAAAAATCTCTGCTGTAAGACAATTTACTTGAATGTTCCTCATCACTCTTTTTAATCGTATCTGTCTCGAGTTTATACTCGATATGTTCAATTTTTCTCGCTGATCACGATTTTGGTGATGGGATGATCGAAACAATTTGTGAATCAAGCGTGCATTTGCAGAAGAGGGTAAACTGTTGGGGGGGGGGGGGTTCACGGGCGGAGGGGTCGCGCAGGTATACCTCGACCTTCCGCTGGGGCTCGGATTCTTGCAGCGATGCCGAACCTTCGGGGCCTTCAAAAATCCCAGAGCTCTTTAAATAAAGGCAAGAGTATAGGTACCTAGGTTTGATAAATATATATTTTTTTTCTCAAGGTTTCTTCCTCAAATAATTTTATTTGTTACGAAAATCAACTAACAACATGATCTTATTGAACAGTAATGTATTGAAGAAACTCAACACTCAACAGTAAATAGGTTATTAATTATCCTCACGAGCGAACGGTTGGTCACATACTGCCGTGCTAAGCCAGAAAGTCGTAACGTGAAAATTTGACCAAATTGAGTTATTAGTACCCGAGGGTTTTGGGGGTCAATTTCTATCGATTTTCGGAGTTTTAGAGTCGTATCTCTGTTAGAAATGCCTCAAACAAGCCTCCCGTCTTTCGCGTTAAGGCGTGTTAACTTGATTTTGCTAAGAAACTAGTCGTATTAGAGCGATTCAGAAGAAGAAAACTCGTATCTTGACACTAATACGGGAATCTGCCTATTTCGACGATACGACTTCTTGCATTAAATCGGCATGATACGACTGCTTGCCTCTGAAAACTCAACATTTAGTAGTGACTTTACGTTTATACTCCAAGTGATTTTACGTTTATTTTTATTGATTCAGCAGTTTTTCCTTACAATCTGAACAGAGATATGAAATACGATTGACTTTGAGCCAAGTAGGATGACAAAATAATCAACGTGAAATGGTTTTTTGAATTAAAATGTTAATTCAAATGAATTAATGTTTCAAAATTAAAATGAACAGAATAGTTGTAACTTCGGGTTTACGAGAGCGTAATCTCGTATCATGGTTTTTTTAACTATTTACACTCAAAATTGTTCAATTTTGACTCCAGAATTTGATTTGGCTACTAATTTCTTTTAAGAAAAACTTATACTTGTGGTAAAAGGAGGAAAAATAATCCCGCGAATGAATTATTTCGCCTCGAAACCTATTAGGTCGTTTTCCCGAAAGTTGGGTGAAGTCAAGATACGACTTTCTGGCTTAGCAAGGCAGCATAGAGCTCTGGGTGGAGCCATTCGATTCTAAAAATGTTGGGAAATTTAAAACTAATGAAAATGCTAACAATAACATCGCTATCCTCGAGTTGTGGGTGAATTCATTACGAAATGTCATCCTTGGTTGCTAAGAAAGCACAACTGAGTAGGTAGGTACATCACAAAACTGAATTCAAAGAAAAGAACAATGATCGCAATTGATCAACCCACAGAACGGATATAGGGCCTATTCCCATCAGTGAACAGTCGTTAGGAATTCACTCTCGTGTTTCTGATATAAATATACGTCCAACACCATAGGGAGTGAACGGTTTGTCACCTATTGTAATTAGGGTATTAATGAGGAATTTCACCGAATTCTGTTTGCATTTTTCCTGAATAGTTAATGGTGTGGGATAGATGAAAATCGGGCTGATTTCGGAAAATAAGTCTCCTGTTATTTTTGGGAGACAATCAAAATTTTTGATTTCAAAACTAACCGGGAAAACGGACGTGAAGCGGGAACGCTCGCTGATTGGCTATTCGGATCGCCGTCTCCTCCCAGTGTTGCCCATTGGGACGACGAAATCGTGTTTTCTAAGAGAAAAGTTATCAAACAAAAACAGGGGAAACCTAATTTTCCCCATCTTGCTTTTTCTATTTTTTTCTTCGGTTTTTCGATTTCGAACTTTACTGTTTCGTGAAATTTTGCATCTGAGAACTATAGATTTCTCGATCTCAGCGCTTCAAGCGGCCATAAATGAACTATTCCAGGATGACGTCATTTTCCCGGTTTTTTTAAACATTCGTATTTTCTACACTGTTTTGTTTATTCGTAAATTAGGAGGTTCGGGCTGAAAGTTTGCCTTAGGAGGTTTTTCGAGGTGCTGAATCCGATTTTGGGGTCAAAAATAGGAAATTCCGACATACTTAGTGAAATTCCTCACTAGCGAACGGTTAGTTTCATGACTCTAAGTAGAGTCATTTGATTTTAAAAAATGCAATTTTATTTTAAATTTATGAAAAAGCCGTAACTTTATATCGAGAGTTTTGGAGTTAGGGCACTTTGAAAATTACAACACCTATTTTTCACCTCTTAAAGAGACTGACACTAACCAATAGCTTCGTGGCACAGATAGACCTCAAATGGAGCCCAAACAGTGGCGTCTCCTCCAGGCAAACATAGCAAACACTGCTTGCCTTACTAAAAATATGCAAAATGAATAAATTAATTTTTTTTGAGATTATCCTATATTTACATTTTTTACAAGTACTTAATATTTAGCCGATTTTGGAAAGCTTTTATTAAATTTTGGAACTAAATCATAACCAAGAAAGTTTGATGAAATAGAAGAATGGAATAATTACGAATTTTGCCTAGGATACTAGTGCGCAACACACCAGAGAACGATTGCGGATGATACGCGAACTAGCGTGGGGCGGCTGATGCTAGGCAAACAGTTAAAAAAAAAAAGAATTTTGCGAGACTGTTTTGGATAACAGGCGACGATCAGCCGGTAGACGGGGGGTCAGTGCGGGGTCTAGTATTCTATACCCCCCACTATAGCAGCATCAGCCAAGGCAAACAATCGAGAAGCAGTTTCGTGGCCTTGAAAGCAGAGAAAATTGGAAAATGAGCCATGGATACTAACCCATGGTTTACGCTTCCTTAGCAACCAGTAATCAAATTTCGTAATGAAGGAGTTCTTTATTTCTTCGAACGGAGTATGAGGCGTTTATTTCATTTAAATAAACTCGATTTTGAAGCGAAAACATGATAGGTAGTGACTATGGCAAAGCTGTGTTCTTTGCTGGCGCTTGATCTATACAGAAAAATAATGATCCTTTGTGTAATAATTTGCTGCGTTTTTCATTATTGTTTATTCCTCTAAGCTGTTTGCCTGACGAATATTCTCACCTGACACCAAATTTCATCACAATCGTCCATGGTAACTTAGAAATGTGCCGCGTACGGCGGACGACGGATTTGTTATAATTTATGTACGTTCAATAACCATTAACCCGCTCCCCCTCTCAAAATTTTATGGTTTACATTTCAAGGTACGTAGAACCCAAAAATCGAATGAAAAAGAATCCGTCTGCACTTTCTTTAGTTACCATGGAAAGTTTTGATGAAATTTGGTCTAAGGGCTCCATTTGAGGTCTAATTTCTCGTGTCGCTAAGCTGTTACTGTCAGTCACCCTAAGAGTTGAAAAATCGGAGTTGTAATTTTCAAAACGCCCTAGCGGTGAAAAATAAGGTTTGAAATTTTCAAAACGCCCTATCTCGAAACTCAATATGAAGGTATGGTTTTTTCGCCTATTTAAAATAGAATTGTACATTTAGAATCGAATGAGACCATCCTGAGCTTTATAGGACAAATCGTTCGTTCAAATTTCAGCTGATCAAATGTGAGTTTCGCGTTTAGGTACTCAATTCAGAGTCCTTAGAAACCAACAATCAAATTCCATAATGAAGGCACCTCACAAAGCGAAATTATTGCTAGTTGGTAGTATTAATGGACAAGTCTTTGCAGACAGGATGTCAATACAGTAAAATAATAAACCATTATGTAATAATTTGCAGCATTTTTTTCTTCAAATTTTTGGATTTTACAACGCAGGCACTTAAGTAAATCATAAACATTTTGATGATGGGGGTACAAAAATTTGTTCTAGCTCGATTTCAACGGTTGATTATTGGAATTAATGAACCAAAATTACCAAACATTACAGGAACCAACCATTTCAACATCTAAGTTCCAAGTTGTTGAACCCTGTCATCAAGTTTATGGAAAACCTTGATTAAGAAAACTTGTAATATTTGAATAGTAAAACCTTGAATTAGACTCTGAATGGCACAGTAACCTCATCGACAAAATTATTTAGATATTGTTGATGATTGCTCACAACATTTTCAATCAACTAGATTGCGTCACGTTACAGCAGTTTAGCGCAAGTACGCCGACTCGTTGTGAAACAAACATTTATAAGTTCTAAAGAAAAATTGTAAATTTTACTAGAATTCTTCGCATTTTGTTCAACTTATGGAAAACAGGGCGTTTGTTTTTTATGTGCCACCGAATTACGAGGTGCCACCACGAATGCGTCTTAAAATCCACAATCAGTAGCAGTAAATTTTGATGGTGAAGAAAAAACTGCAAAACGGCAGATAGCCACTTGGATAAAACCATAATAACCCCCTCCCCCCTTTTTTTTGTAGGTAATGACCAAGTTGGAGATAGCGGAACTGAAGAATCATACTTCCATAGAGGAGCAAAGTGAGACTTAGCGCATTACGCGGTAGGTTTTTTTTTTACAGCAGTTAGGTTAATAATTGCGATCCCATTGTTCCGTAATCCCACAGCATTGGCGCGAAACTTCCCACTTACCTACTATTCTTGAAAATCCGCATACTATTATAAAAAACCTTTAAAAAAACGGCAATAAAAGGCAATGATGGAGCATTTGCATTATTCCCCCAATTTGAGCGCGTTCCAAAAAAGTGCCACTATGGACTATAAAAATCTAGAATTTGGATCCCAAAAGGGTAGATTCCCAAAATTAGTAGATTAGGATTAGATGGCCAAAAATGGAAGATTAAAAATGTCCATCCACAAGTCGGTTTTTTCAGACATACACAGTCCAAGACAAGAAACAACGTCCTTTATTCTAACTAAATTCGTATTTTTATAAAAACTGTCTTATTGTAATAATATACCTTAAAAAATAGTTGTAACTAATGGTGTTGTAAATTTTTTAGATATGATATAAACAGAATATAATAAAATGTACAAACAACAAGGTCATTCAAAGGTCAACTGGACTGGTCATTCAAATCCTGAAATATTTCCTACTGTAGTCTACCAGCCATCATCATTCTATAAGACTTCATCACTGAATAAATCGGTAGGTACGTAGATTAACATATACCTACATAATGAAGGTATATCGATAGTAAAAATTTAAAATCTCGTAAGACAAGTTAGGTTTGAATCAAAAATCGTAAATTATAAATAATACTAAATTTGTGCACTAAATTTGAAGTCTTGCAAATAGGATTCACGTTCCACCAGCTGGCTTTAAATATCCATCCATAAGAGATACCTGTCTGATATGTTTGCGGCTTGCGGATGGTCCTCGTCAAAAGCTATACGCTTTATTTGTGGACTTCAAAGCGGCGTTCCTGTTCCAGAAGCTGAATACTTCGGGCGTTGGTCACATGTTCATCTCGGCAGAAAAGTCTATGTACAGTAATGGTACTGGTACGGTGTGGGTGAGGGAGGGCGTCTCACAACCATTCCCCATTGAGTGTGGTGTTCGTCAGGGATGTCTGCTGAGCCCTCAGCTTTTCGCCCTTTACATAGATGGCCTGATAGAGATGTTGCCGTGTGGAGTGGAGACTGGTGGAGTTGTCATCAAGGCCCTAATGTATGCGGACGACGTCGTTATTCTATCCACATCACCAGCCGACTTAAGACGCAACATAAAAGGACTGGAAGAATATTGTGCCAGATGGGAAATGACTGTGAATTTGGCGAAGTCTGGAGTGATGGTGTTTCGTCGAGGGGGAAGGCTTGGGGCTTTGGACGCATTCAATTTCAATGGCAGCCCAATTGAAGTTGTGTCAAGTTATAAATACCTTGGCATAACTCTCTCCCCAAAAATGTCATTTGGTCGGCACTTTGCTGAGAGGGCGGCGGCAGCTAAACTTGGCATGAATAGTGTATACAAGTCTTTGCTTTGCCGATCAACCATACCAGTGCACTCGAAGTTCAAGATATTCAAAGCAGTGTCGCGAGCAGTTTTGTGCCACGGAGCCCAAGTAACGGGATTCTCGCGGTCGGACTCTCTGGAACAAGTTCTGAGACATTTCATAAAGATGATTTATGGCCTCCCCCGGAACACGCCCAACTACTTTGTATACCTAGAAACTGGTGCCGATCCAATCTTTGTGTACAGTCTGTCAGTTGCGTGCAGATATACCTATTGTTAAAGCAATGAAAATGCCAGAACATCATTTTCCGTTTTTGGTGGCCCGTGAAACTGCTAGCAGAAATGTCTCCTGGTATCGATCACTGAGGGAGCTAGCAGTAAAGTTTGGCTGTGCTTTTGTGGGGGAAGTGTCGGAGTTGTCCTCCTGGCTGCACCGGACGGAAGCACCGGTAGAGGCGTTTCGTGCATCATGGATTGATGAGATGCGCGCATGTGCTTCACAGTCCAGAAGCCCCATATACTCCCAGCTAGATTTCAACGTGAGACCGGCGGATTTGCACGGCGAAGCCTCTGGGCACCCGTTGTGAGTTCGTGGGTATTGAAGTTCAGAGGTTCACTTCTTCGTCTCAATGATAGTCCGTATCAGAGATCAGAGAGCTCACGCCGAACCTGCTCTCTCTGTAACATGGGTAGCAACGAGGACATCATTCATTTTCTTGGGGTGTGCCCTGTGCTGTCCGAGTTTCGGGTTTATTTTTTGGGGGCGGGTCGGCTGGACACTGATAGCATCATTCAACTTCTGGATAACGGGAGGTGCTGGTTGAAAGTAGCCCAGTATGGCCAGAAGTGTTGGCTATATCGGGCAAAACTTATTGGAGTTCAACTGGGATTAGTATAGTAGATATAGTAATGATATAATTTATAGTTTATTTAAAATTTAGTACTACTCAAAATATGCTCGAAATAGACCACAAATACGCTCGCACCACTCGGCAGACGGACGTCACGTCCATGCCTACCATGTTTTCATTTTGTTATACCAGTTTTTTGTATCCGATTATCTCTTGTAAATAAACATGTTTTCTTCTTCTTCTTCCATAAGAGATACCTACAGAAAGGCAGCCCAGCCCCTAAAACTAGTCTTTTTTTTTCGTCCTCAGAAAAATTTATATTTTCGGACTTACTAAAGTAAAGTAAACAACCATTTCAGGTTGGATTTTTGTCCGACTGCCATTCCTGGCGTCATCAACTACTGTCTTCCAAAGGGAATGTCAGAAATTGTTCTGATGATTTCGCTCATGGCTTCCCATTGCCTCACCACCCTACACTTTTACTATTGATATGTTATAAACTACAGAAATCCATTGATCCATCTTTAAATTATAGACTTTCAGGGTTTAACTGCGAGGATGACAGAAGGTTTGAGTAGAGGGTAGTAGTAGTAGAGATGACTCACAAGATCAGCGTTTCCGTTTACTAGGTACTCGCTCCTTGACCTCAACTCGCAGATTCTTTCGTTTTCTTTTCACCGATATTTCTTGGGAAGTAACCGACTTGAGGCTACACACAGACACCGAAAAAAAGTCGTGTGAAACTTCTAAAGGTAACAATGGATGCCGACCTTTCGCTGGGCCTTCCATCGGGGATCGCGTTTTGACACGCGAGATGGTATAATGAGTTCGACAGCGAGGAAGGAAGGAACCAGCCCTGTAGAATGGCTAGTAGAAATAAGGTAGGGTGGGAAGCCCTGTACGGCAACGCTTGGTTGAAATAAGGAGAACAGCCTCAACCTTCCTCAATCGGGAAGTTTTGGATATGGCGAACAATACATTGAAGAACCACCTAAGTTATTGCTCGCTTGTTGTGTTTCGTGCTCTTGTATGGGTAAGCGTCATTGGCGAAGCTTCACCAAATCATTAACCCTTAATTTCCCACTAATAAAAAAGTTGTTTTTGCGAATTTTTTAATTAAATTTAGATATAATATAATATATTATATCGTCCCCGTTCAGCCAGAAGGGCGTATACAGCACAACCCAAATTTTTGGGAAATCGCGATTTTCTCTAGCGACTCTCAATTCTAAACCAACTAGTATGATTTTGGTAAGAATAAAACCTGTATTCTATGCAGATTCTATTGATATGCTTGCATTTATTCTAACACCAATTCAAGATAAGTTATGCCTCAAAAACAAAATTTGTATGCCATATTCGCCCTTTTGCTGTAAACTGGCTCAATACCTCTAGTCATATTCGCCCTTTCGCTGTAACATCGCTCCATTTTATAGTCGTATTCTGTCCCCTGTCCCCATTTATTTCCATTACCTACTCAAAGCTGGAAAGTAAACACAATCATGGACATCCTCAAATTTTAAATTTTAGTACCGAACTGTAAGTCAGCAATTCAAAGCTAGGCAGGGCTTAAAAATACCTGCATGGATCGTTTTTGAAAAAAAGGTAGGTACTTTCATAAATATATAAAATAGGTACACAGTCATTCTGGTGCCATTCGTTAAAAATGCAGCCACACAGGATTGAAATGTAGCCAAAGGGAGGTTTAAAAACAAAAATTTAACTTTTCTTAGTTAGCGAGTTTTCTTAGTTAGAGTTAGCGAGTTAGTTAGAAGTTAGCGAGTCGGTAAGCCCATCAGTGTTGTTCTGATAGGTTTCAACAACAGCCACTGCAGAAGAAAGGAAAAACAAAATTAATAAATTTTTGGCGATCAAAACACGACTAGAACTTAATTTCTTAATTATGGCCATTTATGGCTTCACTTATTGAGCTCATCCCCCTCAACGAAACACCCATGCTGTAATCTTCACTTTACTATAGATCTGAGATTGAAGCAAATAAACAATTAGTCACAAACCTTGAGTATTAGGGTTCTGTTCTGCAGAGAAAAGCTGTTAAGTAAAACACTGCACAAGACACCCATCGACAATATCGTAGACCTCAACTGCTTCCTCTTCATCCATTTTAAGCAAAGAAAGAGGAATAAAACACGAAATTCGGAAAAAAATTAAAGTTTTACAATCGGCAACTGGCTGCTAGAAGTGACGGCAACTACCGGTAAAAAGGTGACACGATAACACTGACAGCGTTAATAACCTTCTCACATTATTCCGCTTGTCTTTTCCGATAGTGTTCAGGATATGAACCACTTTTTCGGTGGTCTGGGCTACAAATAAGAGTGGACAGCAACGTTTTTAAGGCTACTTCGAAGGGTTTTATCCTAGATTTCAGTCATATTCGCCCTTCTGGCTGCCAACTTGTCATATTCGCCCCAAATGTTTTCTCTTTGACTTCAAATATCTTTTTCCTGATTGGTTGGATCTTCGCGCGCTTTTCAAATTAGAATAGAAGAGAAAAAAACGAAAAACCCCTCGAGAAGCCTCGAAAAATCTAAAACTCGAGAAGTGCGTTTTTGCTATATTCGCCCTTCTGGCTGGAAGGGGACGATATTATATATATCTAAACATATTATGTTGAAAAATTTATAGAATATTTGAATAGAAGGTACCTCGAAGGCCCTATTACAGTCTCCCAGCTTAAGAATGATCTTTCCAAGGGTTACACTAGTGCTATCTGCGTCAGCAGAATCTGTCTTTAAGCCCAATCTTTTTGGAATAGAAGAAGAAAACTTGATGGATGTCAATTTATTTCTCATAAAGTACAGAACCAAGGAATGAGGTGGCGAAGGTTCACTTCATAGAGGAATCTATGCTGCTTAGACAGTGGCGTCATCTCTGACGAGGAAATTCTACTAATAGCCTACAAGATAAGGAATGAGGGTAGGGTACCTTGAAGGCACTACTAGAGTCTGTAAAATCGAGAATTACTTAGTTTTTATTATAACGTTTTCTTACTCAATCGATATCACCTCAACGGCTATCCGTTTTGTTTTAAAAGTGCATAATCTATTGCAGGTAAAAATCGGACTTCCTAAAAGATACCTCAGGATATTAAGGGTTAAAGAGTTGAGGATCAGAGCTGTCCACTGTACACTACTAGTGAAACTGAGGAATCGCACCATTTTGTATGCAAGTACATAACATTGATTAACGTAAGGAGGAAATATTTTAACGTATGAGAAATGTCACGAAATTGTTTGGAAGAGGAAATCCGAACATTTGCTGGTAAGGTACAAGATTGTAAAAAAGTACAACCTCATAGTTCAAGTCTCCAAATTCCGCATCACAGTACCATTCTTTTCAGCAAATCCTTAAATTTTACATAAAATAATGAATCGTTGTGTAATAATTTAGAGAGTTTATATACGAAAGAGGATGCTTCTATGGATGATTCCGTTTCAGAACCCAAAATTAAGTTCAGTTCTGACTACAAATTATTAAATAATTTAAGGAAAGTCAAAGGCTGCTGGGATATCTATAAACAACGACGTTCTCCAAATGAGAACAGGGCGTAATATTGTTGTACCTACTTCTTATATCACCGTCACTTACCGGCAGCTCGGAAACAAACAAGCGGGACTTTACTCGGCCGAAAGAACCAAAGGACGAAGTAGTTATGAAACACGGACCTTCCTTCAAGGGCCTTGCATAATGGGACGTTTTTCCCCGAAGGCTCACTATAGTGGTATATGTCATCGAGCCTTGTCCGACCGCATTCTTAGATCCTTTGAAAGTGAAACAGACCCGTCCCAGAGGCTCTCTATGCCACTACTTCTTATTAATACATCACAACTTGGATATTTCAGAGGACCTACAGACCGACTCCCTTACTTCAGGGCACGTTATCTTGAAATATTTAGGAAGGCACCAAACTAGGTGTTACGCGGGATAACGGTCCCTACGCCCAAGATAAAATGGGTTGTTTTCATGTTGTTATAGAACGTGTGTGTGTTTGTGTCCCTTTTGTCTCGCGTCTTTTTGTTGAAGAAGAGAGCTAATTATCCCGTTTGAAACTTGATTGTTTTCGGCTTCAAGTCGGCCTATTCCAAGCCGTTGTTCTTCGAGCCCTCTAGAATGTGGGCATTACCTATTTTGAGACTTCACGAGAAGCGAGGTTGGATATACTCTTGGAAAAAACTTCATTGTTTTCGAAGAGAAGGTAAACACACAACCCTATTAAAACGTAGCATGAAGCAAGACTTGGATGGTGTTGTGGGTTTTGACTGTGTTCTACGTATTTTGGGGCATGTTGGCACACATGTGCGGGGTAGACCTGTTCAGAGTTTCGGCGGTTGTTACTTGCCCGGGAGTAGTATTGTTTTTCGACTTTAGTTTGTTTGATTCGAGTAAAATATAGTGCGGATTTGAAACGTAATCGACGTATTTATTTCATCTTTACCCGGTTGAAACATTTGGCGACCGTGACAGGACGTTCAGAGAAGTTATGGCCTCGCAGCTTCAGTCTCTCTTCTCCATCAACCTCTGTGCGAAGAAAAAGCAAGCAGTTCAGACAGACAATCTGCTGGTTCCTTCATCGATGCATCCTTTGCCACACGATACCGCTCCCACACCTCAAAGGTCGCCTCTGGTACGGCTGACTCAACTAAAGGGAACAACATTGCCGCGTATTTTTCTTTAGTTACCTTAACAGTATCAAGTGCGTTCAGCTGTATCTCCAATTCATCATGGAGCTCAGAAATGGTTCGCCCATCAGCTCTAGTCAAGACCAATGAAAGCAATTTCCGCATATAAAACTCTATAAGGTACTCCTCACGCCCATACCTAGACTGCAATAGGTCCACTGCCTTCTTATAGTTTTCATCCGATGGTGGGAACCTCGCCATCAACTTGGCCGCTGGAGAGTCAGGTTTGAGACCTCCCAACAGAATATCAAATTTTTCGTCATCAGTCCATTTATCTGATAAGTGTATTTTCCCAAATTGGGTCCAAAAACCTATCCAATTTCCTATGTCCCCATCAAATTTTCTTGAAATTTGTAACAATATAGGATGAATTCCAGAATGAAATTCACCTTATTGCTCATAATTAGTCAGAGGAGGGTGTGACGACCCTACCCCTTCAAACCAGTGATTAGATTAATCAGCCAGCCCGAAGAGGATATCGATTCATATCTCTATGAATCGGATATCCCTAAGGGCGTAGCTCCAACAAATCGGGAACAAACCACTTAGATTGTCCCTTATAAAAAGTAGGATCGTCACACTCCTCTCCCTAAAACATACTTCTGGGTTTCAAACAGAAGTATGTTTGAAAAAAGTCAAAGGGACTGAAAATAGTATGAAGCCCAGGAAAGGACGTCTGGAAGCTTCAAGGGAATTCCTCCATCGTGATGGTACTATTCAAAAAGAAGAAGAAGAAGAAGAATGCCACGAATGGGCCATTTATACATAAAAGAATAAATCAATGGAACTGAGGAGAAAGCAAACTAAATAAAGAATACGAACGGCGAAACATTCAAGTGTAATGATTGAAAAGTCAAACTTAGAAAAGGCTTATATAAAAGAAAAACGTAATTGTAATTAATAAAATGCCAGATTGGCAAAGCCTAACAAGATATTGAATTCAATTGCCGGATTGGCGAAGTTTAATAAGGGATTGAATTTAATAATATAATTTAATAATATAGAGATTCCTTCTGGATATCTCTTTGGGTAATTCCTTCTGGAATATCCAAGAAAACGCTGCAAATTATTACACAATGGTTTATTATTTTTCTATATAGATCAATCCTCTACAAAATCACCAACCATCCAATATGAAGAAAAGAAAAAAAAAAAATCAAAAAAAATCCAAAAAAATCCAAAAAAAAAAAAATCAAAATCACCAAATATCGATCGCATTTCGGTCAGCTCTAATTTGAACGGAGATTAGGCCTCTTTTGCGATTCACACTCGTGTTTTGATATATATATATATATATTTCAATATAAACCCTTAAATTTTCGTAGGGAGCGAACGGTTAGTCCTACAGAGCTCCGCGTGGTCTCAAAAAATTCTAAAAATTCTATAAAATCTTAAATTGAAGGAAAAACAATACCTTTATATCGAAATGTTTGAGTTAGGGCGTTTTCAAAATTTCAAAATTGATTTTGGAACCCTTAAAAGTGACCTACATCAACCAAAAGCTTCGGGTCACAAATAGACCCCAAATGGAGCCTACATACCAAATTTCATCAAAATCGGTTAATGCTAAGTGGAAAAAGTGCCGCGTACGGCGGACGGCGGACGGACGGCCAAATTTTTATTCGATTTTTGGATTCTACGTACCTTGAAACGTAAACCATCAAATTTTGAGGGGGGTGTTAAAATTTTTTTTTTCTTGGTCGATTCCAAAGGTTCATTATTGAAAATAATAAACCAAAAGTGGAGTGGAAATGATGAAATAAATTCAGTGCATTTCCACCAAACCACGCTCTGCTACCATGTATCAATATAGGATGAATTCCAGAATGAAATTCACCTTATTGCTCAGTCAGAGGAGGGTGTGACGACCCTACCCCTTCAAACCAGTGATTAGATTAATCAACCGGCCCGAAGAGGATATCGATTCATATCTCTATGAATCGGATATCTCGACAGGCGTAGCTTCAACAAATCGGGAACAAACCAATTGGTTTGTCCCGTATAAAATGTAGAGTCGTCACAAATTTCTGGTTTAAATTTGTGTTTGAGGTATGACGAAACATTATGATCAGATTCTGCCATGGTCGGAGGATGTGACACACTATCCTCGCGATTTGTTTCCAGTAAATGATCAATTGTTTGACATAACTATACCTTTCCTCGTACTCACCGCCCCAGACGAATTGACCCCTCTGACACCCTCCATGTTTATTCGTAGTTTGAGCGGGAATGAGGTCGATTTGGATCACATAGAATCTACTTGCTTGGAAAAGAGATGGAATTACCTCCAATCAGTTCGTGATGGGCTCAGGAAGCGGTTCAGTAAGGAATATCTAGGAATATTAAGAAATGCCAGACCTAAGCGAACTGATCAGCTGGAGATTGGAGACATTGTCTTAATTGGAAGTGACAATAAACGTCGTTTGGAATGGCCTTTGGCAAGAGTCCTGGAGTTGAAACCAGGACGAGATGGTATCACAAGACTGGCCAGACTTTTAACCAAGAATGGAAGGATTCTTCGTCCCCTACAAAGGATATACCCTCTGGAAGTGCATGGAGACCCAATGGAATCGATTAACGTTCAAAAGGAGGACTTCCTCCGAGGGCGAGGAGGGATTGACCGAACGTGTTCAAGATTCATCTCTTACAGAGATTGATGGTTGGGATACTGACTCCAAGAAGATGACTGAGGAGGCAGATCGACAAGTGACGACTGGTGAAGCCTCCAAAAATGTTTGATTTGTAACTTTTGACAAATTTTAGTTTTGTAACTTTTTGATTTTGTGACATCAATTAATTGCAATTTTTATAACTATTGACAATATTGAATTTATAATATTTAGATTTTGTAACTTTTGACAAATTTGCAATTTTGTAACTTTCAAATTTTGTTTGCTTTATTAATATTTAAGTTTTTCTAATTAATTGTTGATTAATTAGCAAAGGTGGGAGGATGTTGTGGGTTTTGACTGTGTTCTACGTATTTTGGGGCATGTTGGCACACTTGTGCGGGGTAGACCTGTTCAGAGTTTCGACGGTTGTTACTTGCCCGGGAGTAGTATTGTTTTTCGACTTTTATTTGCTTGATTCGAGTAAAATATAGTGCGGATTTGAAACGTAATCGACGTATTTATTTCATCTTTACCCGGTTGAAACAGATTGACTGTATTTCAAAATCTATTGAATATCAGTGTTCCTTTCTGTTTGTTCAATCCTGTCTGTTCAAAACATAGGAAAACTTGGTATTTGTTCTCTAGGTCAAACAAATTTGGGTCCTCTAAAATTTTTAAACAAATTTGGGTCCTCTAAAAACTCTAAACGCGTTTTGCGATTATGAGCTTCCAGAACAACTTTCGTTTCGAGTCAGTCAGTCTGTTAATCTGTCTGCCTCAGGCTCCTCTACCTACAACTTGTGGTGCGCAAACCTATCCAATTGCCCATGTCTACCAACTAACCATTAAACTAACAAATGAGGAAAAAACAAGATGGGAAGAATATGAATCACTGACCAAAATTGGGTATCGATTCACAAGGATGCTTTTGAAAAGGCTGTGACGCAACATTCCATTGTGTTCCGCTGCACCGTGTGAAGTGCTATCAAGACAACCGAAGGCCACCGCGTGTTTACTTTTTCAGCGAAGAGAACTTCCATTTATGTCGAGAAAAATGACGAGTTATGCGATAGCCGCAGATCGGCTTAATCAGCCTGGCAGTCGCAAGGATTCAGTCATCAGTGAAGTTCTTTGCTCGCGTATTGGCTCAGGAGTAAATGCGATGCATGTCCTCGAAATATACGAATTGGCAACATTTTTTGCCGCTGAAACTGGTGAAATATGCCACGTCTTTGAGGCTTGCAAAGTAAAGTAGATCGAGCACCTAAAATTGAACTACTAGAAGTGTTTCACCTTCAAACACATGTCAAAAATTAAACGCTTGCATACGAGTCTGCAACACATTGGGCATTTTTATGCGTTACATCGTACTCAAGTGACAACAAAACAAGCGGCATTGTTTACTACATCCATTAATAACATTATTTAATAAATATAAAATGACGATTTAAATACCGAGAACAAGCACGAAAGAAAGAGGAATTTCACGGAATTCTGTTTGCATTTTTCCTGAATAGTTAATGGTGCGGGATAGATGAAAATCGGGCTGATTTCGGAAAATATGTCTCCTGTCATTTTTGGGAGACAATCAAAATTTTTGATTTCAAAACTAACCGGGAAAACAGACGTGGAGCGGGAACGCTCGCTGATTGGGCTGTTCGGATCGCCGTCTCCTCCCAGTGTTGCCCATTGGGACGACGAAATCGTGTTTTCTGAGAGAAAAGTTATCAAACAAAACAGGGGAAATCTAATTTTCCCCATCTTGCTTTTTCTATTTTTCTCTTCAGTTTTTCGATTTTGAACTTTACTGTTTCGTGAAATTTTGCATCTGGGGACTATAGATTTCTCGATCTCAGCGCTTCAAGCGGCCATAAATGAACTATTCCAGGATGACGTCATTTTCCCGGTTTTTTTTAAACATTGGTATTTTCTACACTGTTTTGTTTATTCGTAAATTAGGAAGTTCGGGCTGAAAGTTTGCCTTAGGAGGTTTTTCGAGGTGCTGAATCCGATTTTGAGGTCAAAAATAGGAAATTCCGACATGGTGAAATTCCTCAATAGGAGCTTTACGATATGCGAATTGAGAGCTTTTCAACGAATGGTGAACAATTTCTTTCCGTTTGAAAGTAAAAACGTCTGCCAAGTGGGTGTGGCACATAGCTTCCTCGTATCCATAACCCGATTGTATAGATGATCAGATGCATAGTAGTTAATCTCAAAACACCAATCTCTAAGTACCTTCCACTACTCTCATAGGGGACCATCTACACGCTAATTCGGACAATCCTAGAAAATTTCATCAAATTCGGATGAAAAATTAAGTGAGTAGATGTATGTGATTGGATCAAAAATATTCTTAGCCTCGACTGGGATTAGAACCCGCGATCCTTAGAGCACAAATCAAGACTCAATCCTCTGCGCTATTGAAGCCTCGTCTCTCTCACAGGAGACCGTTCCTCTATGAATGAATCCCTCTATGAAAAACAATTCTCTATGATTTTCATAGGGGACCATCTAAACACTACTCTGTGACATCCCTGAAAATTTAATTGAAATCGGATTGAAAATGTAAAGTTATGGCCGTTACAAGGAATTCACGTTTGCGCATGCGCAGTCGCTTCTATGAGTCCGGGGATGATGATTTTCATAGGGGACCATCTACAACTCAATCCACATAATCCCTGAAAATTTCATCGAAATCGAGAGGAAAATGTGGAAGTTATGGCCGTTACAAGGAATTTCACGTTTGCGCATGCGCAGTAGCTACTATCAATCCGAAGGAGGTGATTTTCATAGGGGACCGTCTACACACCAACCCGCACAATCCCTGAAAATTTCATCGATATCGGACAATAACTTCGTATAGTTATGCGCGTTACAAGGAATTGATGACAGACACACAGACAGACAGACACACAGACACGGAACCAAAATTGTTCAGAAAGGTCTAAAACGCAAAACGCGAGTGAAAATTTTGATTTTGGAGAACTTTTTTTTTCGTCCTTGAAAAGTGAAAACAAAGCTTCCGCTACCTTGGTAGACTCGGAAGCAAAAAGTTTCATATCCCCAGAAACGTCTTGGTTGTACGAGAAAATCATCAGAAATGATCTGTAACGCTTTTCGAGTCCATGTGACTAAGTAAAGACATAAAATGTCAAAAAAGTAAAAATGTCAAAAAGCAAAATTTCAAGTAAAAGTGTCCAAGTGGTTGTAGCAAATAGTTTCCTCGAATCCACAACTAGATCAGGTAGATAATCCAAAACAACATAACTTTTCATGAAATTCATTATCGAAGGGGATAATCGAGACTGCAGAATCCCTGAACATTTCAATGAAATTGGATGAAAATGCTAAGGTATGCTCGAAAAGGGGTAATCAACACAGGCAATTCCCGAAAATGTCATCGATTTCAAGTAGAAAATCCTGAAGTTATCCTTGTTACAATGATTTTGCATAAGACGCTGCTAGCAACCAGGGGAAAATGAAATTCAAACAATCATCATCATCTTCTAAAGGCTTCACCTTGTCGTAATAACCACTCCGATCTGTTTGTCGCGATAGACTTCTGAAGTGAAGTAGGTTCACTGAAGTAAAACACAATCACTGTACGAAATACTTGTATTGGATCGAGTACAATTTATGTGAGGGATGATAAGGCGTAAAAGTGATCCCGGTCGGAGCCGTCTAGACAACTGTCGATTCCAGAGGTGAATCGATCCATCAATATCGATCTAACACTATCGATGTTTGGCATAGCCGATTATACATCATTCTTCACGCCCCCACCCAAATTGACAAACACAATAGCAACCAAGCCTAAGCAAACCCAAAAAACCCCAATAATAATCATAAAAACATGAACTCTTCCACTAGTATACCTGGTCTTACAATCTAAACCTCAAATATAACATGAAAAATTAATACTACAGAATCAAGTAACAGTGCACAGCAAACTACGCATATGTATCAGTAAGTGGACAAGATAAGTCAAACAAAATTGGAATACCACAAAATAACATTTTGAACAAATTAATTCGGAATAGAAACAATTTTTATCTTTAGGTACTTTATCTAATTACGCCTCACAATAACAGAAGAGAAAAAAAAAACAAAATGTTGCTGGAATCACAAATGCTGACGTGCCCCTGGTTAACCCTGAAACCAGAACACTGTTATGAGTATGTCGTAACTCACCAATGAGGGTTTCTATTTTCATAATTTAATTTATTCATTTTTTTTAGTTTTATTTTACTAACGAACAAAATCTTTTAACCAGCCTGGTGGGCGAACTTCCCGCCCTGATCTAGTTCTGCCTCCCACCGATTGCTCCCCATCATGCATTGGTACCTCCAGCTCAACCAGCCGGGGCTCACCTCCAGCAGAACCTTCTGGTGGTGTACCCGACGGAATTGGCTTACCAAGAGGAGCCGTTCCATCCACAATTTCCGGGGGCAATGAAGGTGGTGGGATATCTTGCATGACAAGATGTGGTCGGAGAGAAGTGTCTGGTAGGGGTACCTGTGTTCCATCACAAACACGCTTACGAAGCTGTGTAATATGTACTCTATGTCTTAACCCCTGCCCCTCCTGATCACATACTACTCTCATTACCGAAGATTTTACCTCAAGAACAACTGCCTTAGACCATAAGGGATGACGGGTATCCGGACGAACAAGGACCCAGACAGGGGATCCAACTGGGAATTTATGACCATCCCCCTGTTCAGCTGTTGAAGGTCGGTCCTCTAAAGATCTGGTGAGAGGAGTGGCTGGCTTGTATGAAAACATGCATTCCATGGGAGATAACCCCGTGGATGAGGAAGGGGCTGCATGAATGGAACCCAATACATGGGTTAACCTATCTTGGAGGGATAACCCTGGGAGGTCCATGGCTGCTTTCCTCAATCCCTGTTTGACTGTATGCACTGCTCGTTCTGCTCTGCCATTGGACTGTGGGTTATAAGGTGCTGTTGGTTGATGAGAAATGGACCAATGTACAAGAAAAGAACAGAACTCACTGGATGAGAAGGGTGGACCATTATCAGAAACTATTGTGCCAGGAAGGCCAAATGTCGAAAATAATTTCTTCAGAAAATTTATAACCCGTGCTGCAGTGGTAGTATCGAGTATCTCACAGTGGATCCAATTTGTGTGGGCATCTACTGCAACAATGAACGTGCGCCGCTCCAGCTCAAACATGTCCAAATGCATCCTTTCCCACGGATAAGATGTTTCTGAGCGAAGGACTCGGTTTGGCGCATCAGGATTTCTAGGTTTATGCACATTACATGCCTCACACTGAGAGCCCAAAGATGTCAAATCAGAATCAAGTCCTGGCCACCATACAACTGGTTTAGCTAACTCTCGCATACGACTTACACCCAAATGCCCAACATGGAGGAGTTGGAGGATTGATGGACGAAGCTTACTTGGAACAGCAATTCGTCCATTTAGTCTGAGGACCCCGTCTTCCCACTCAAGTTCGTCCCGAGCTGCATAATACCTAGCCAGTTCAGCATCTGCTGGTTTAGACCCCCACTGGGAACCGACCAAGGAACGTAAACTCTGGAAAATAGGATCTCTGCTGGATTCCTCCCTCACAGTTTCCAAATCAAGGAGTGGGCTGGATGTCTCTACGAAAGCGACCTCGGGAACCTGAGCAAAATGTGACCGAGGTAGACGAGATAGTGCGTCAGCGTGGGGTATCTGGGATCCAGGACGGTAGACCAATTCATAGTCGTAAGCAGCTAATATTTCCGCCCATCTAACCAGGCGAGCCGCCGCAAGCGCTGGGATATTTTTATCTGGTGAAAGGATTGATTTCAAGGGCTGGTGGTCAGATTCAATTAAAAAGTGCCTACCATGGAGGAATTTATGGAACTTTTTTAACCCATAAATTATGGCAAGTGCCTCCTTGTGGAGCTGACTGTAACCCCTTTGTGCTGGTGTGAGGGTAGCAGATTCAAAAGCAAGAGGACGCAGTTGACCTTTAACAACCTGACTGAGGGTTGCACCAACCCCATACTCACTCGAATCTGTGGACAATATAATATCTTGCGAAGGGTCATAAAGAGTCAGTGTAGCTACTTGAGCTAGCGACGACTTTAAGGACAAAAAATTTGAATTACAATCCTCTGTCCACACCCATGGGTTTCCCTTGCGAAGAAGGAAATGGAACGGCTCCATCTTGTGAGCTAGGTTAGGAAGGAAAGTCCTATAAAAATTGATGAGACCAAGAAAAGAGCGGAGCTGGGTAATGTTCTGGGGGGCAGGCATATCTCTGATTGCGCTGACCTTATCTGGATCTGGCTTACGACCCTCAGAGGACAGGACAAACCCAAGAAAGGAGACAGACTGGGAGAACCACACTGACTTCCCTGTGTTAATTTTAACATTGTGATGGTTAAGTCGTTTTAAAACCTGTCGCACGTTTGCCTCACATTCTGTATGGTCTCTACCTCCTATGAGTATGTCATCCAGATAAGCCCTACATCTTGGGATGTCTGTTAGAATGCGATCCATTACAGACTGAAACAGAGCAGGGGCTGAGGAGAGGCCAAAAACAAGGCGTCTATAACGGAACAAACCTGAACAGGTATTCACAGTCAATAGATGGCGACTGTTTGGATGGACCTCTAATTGAAGATATGCATTTGAAAGGTCAATTTTTGTAAAGACTGCACAGCCTTGAAATGCGTGAAAAATATCATCAGGGCGTGGTGTAGGGTAAAAATCAGACTTTATGTTAGGGTTTAAAGTCCGTTTCAAATCGACGCAGATCCTGAGATCCCCAGACTTTTTCCGTACGGCCACCAGGGGACTAGCCCACTCAGTCTCAGTTACCGGGTATATTATCCCAGATTTGACAAGTTGTTCTATGTGGCTTTCTACTTGAGGACGAAGGGCCAGTGGAACAGGGTAAGGGCGCTGAAACACAGGGGTGGCACCCTTTTTTAAGTTAATGTGTACCAAAAACCCCTTGATTGGAAGATCGTTATCTGCAGCACTGAAAGCCTTGGGGAACTCTCTAGAAAGATTTGGTAAATATGGTGATATGGCTGAAACTGAGGCTGAGGCCAAGAGTTGAGACCGCCAATTTGGTTTTAGAAGAGACAAGGTATCTCTACCCAATATTGCGTAAGGTCGTAAAGTCTGAGCCACCAAAAGTGACGCCTGAACCACTTTCTTGTCTAGGAACAGCGGTGTGTCCCATATACCTAGTATGACTATTTGGCTCCCATTTGCTGCTGTTACTTTGCCTCCATACGTACGCAAAGATGAAACCGAAACAGAAGTAGGTAAGATTGAGTGGTCAATGATTGAAACTGCGGCCCCACTGTCCACGAGAAAAGTGGCACCTCTGGCAGGATCCCCAAAATGACAGGTCGCAATCAGTGGGTCATAACTAGAAGACCACTCAGTGTTCCTTGAGTTTGACACTGAGGCCAAGGGCACCAAAAACTGACACATAGAAGGATTATCTTGGGTTTTATCACTAGTTACATCAACTGAAGTACTTACTAAACTAACTTCCTGAACCAAGACACTGTCCTCCTCCACAGCAGCTGCTCCAGTTCTCTTGTGAAACTGCTTTGATCCTCCCTGACCTGATTTCCGAGATCTGCAGACTGCTTCCAGATGACCCACCTTGTTACAAGCCCTGCAGGTAGCTGTGCTGAAGGGGCACTCATCGAGGGAATGTTGAGAGAAACAACCAGCACAATGAGGAAGTGGTTGACGGTTTTGAGGTTTGGAACGTTGAGGTTGGCGTTTTATGTGAGCTTTAACAGCTGAAACAGGTGCTGCTGGGGCTGAACATCCAGTAATGACCCCTGATGTGAGACGAAGTGACTCTGCTATAGTTCCAGCATTGACCATATCAGCAGAAGTGGAGGTGGAAGGAAGACCCAGCATAGTCTCCAAGACCCTGGGATCATCAGAAAGATGGAGACACTTGAGGCGAAGTGTGGCTTCTGCTGCTTCAACTCCAGTCCAACCACAGCGCTGGGACAAGTATACCAGATGATTATAGGCCTCTCGCATGGGCATCCCGGTTGGTCTTTTGTAGGCCAAAAATTCCCATCGATCTTTAGACACATTTGCACCATCCAAATGCTCGATGGCTGTCCTCAACCCCTCAAGGTCGATGGTGGCCAAGGTCTTGGGCGCAATGGCCTTGAGTACTCTGCCATAGTCACCATCCTCCAGACCAGTGAGAAAATCAAGGGGGAGTCGGTTTTTTGAGGGCATTTCATATTTATCATAGGTCACCTCACATCTGGTCAGAAAATCGGTAAGAGATTCCACGGAAAATTTTTTTAACTTCGGAAGAGTAGGCATCTTACCATTTTGTTGTTCGTCCGCCATAGTGAATTATAAGATGGGTCTTTGTAAATTGTCTTGTAAATTTTGAACTGTGTCCTGTCTAACGATATTAGCGCTTTCGTGGTGGAAATCCAAACTAGAAAGTTAGCTCGTGGATAGCAGACGGACCGAGTATGGATGCTAGAACGGTGATAACACTGATAACTCGACGAGCGAAAACGGTTGGGTAAAATGGCGGTCGGACTGCTCGATAACAAAACTGCTTCCTACACTCGAACGAGCGAACCACAATTAAGACAATTGTAGGAAAGAGAGAGAGAAAAAAAAGTTCAAGTCGTCATACCGCTACCTTGCAGCGCAGAGCAAAGGAGACAAGTTGCAGTTACTTTCCGTCGGGGGGTGTTGATCAACCCTGCTTGTTGGGACGTCCGCCTTCACCGTCACGGTTCTTGATTGAAGCAAAAACAAATGCACAGTGAGTGTGGGAAAATTATCCCATTCCCGTCGCCACTGAAGTGAAGTAGGTTCACTGAAGTAAAACACAATCACTGTACGAAATACTTGTATTGGATCGAGTACAATTTATGTGAGGGATGATAAGGCGTAAAAGAGATCCCGGTCGGAGCCGTCTAGACAACTGTCGATTCCAGAGGTGAATCGATCCATCAATATCGATCTAACACTATCGATGTTTGGCATAGCCGATTATACATCATTCTTCAACTTCATGTTAGAGTAGGATGTAGTGTTCATCAGCATCATCACGTCGCTGAAGTATGACGTCCTGGGTCTTCCTCTAGGTCTCGTACCTTGAATTCTTCCTTCTGCTGATGAAGGGGTTGTGTCGTAGCAGGTGTCCGATAAGTTTCGTTTTTCTCTTCAGTATTGATCTGATCAGTTGTCTACTTTCTCCTACTTCTTCTAGCACTATTTCGTTTGTTTTTCTTTCTACCCAAGATGTCTTGGTCATCCTTCTCCACAACCACATTTCCATTGCCTCCAATCTGTCTTTTTCATTTTTTCCCAGGGTCCACGTTTCGCATCCACACAATAATGTGCTCCATACATGCGATCTGATGAATTTCTTCCTTGTTTCCAATTTGAGGTGCTTGCTGGTAATCAAGGCATACTTCTTACGGAAGGCTTGCTTGGCTAGTGCGATTCTCCTTTTGATGTCGTTTGCAGATTTATTGTCAAATGTTATGCAGCTTCCAAGGTAACAAAACTCTTCTACTTTTTCGATTGGTATGCCTTTTATTTTTATTTGAGTGTTTGGGTTAATGTTATTCAAACAATAGCCCGCACATTTCCGAAAATTCAGTGAAAATCGAACACAATTTCGAATAGTTTCGCCCATAAAATGTTGTAGATGGGAAACCTAAATTTGAGTGACCCGCAGCATGAATTCATAACTTCCCTCAATAGATTTTTCCTTCAAAAATTATCCGAGTCAACCAAGGAAGCAAAAGCATTGTTTTCTCTTTTCAAGGTTAAAAATAAGTTCTTCAAATTCAAAATTTCCATTCACTTTTTCGTTTTAGACCTTCGTGAACAATTTTAGTTTCGTGTCTGCCTGTCTGTCATGAAATTCTTGTAAGGGGCGAAGCAATAATGTGAATTTATAGTCCGATGCGATGAAATTTTTAGGGATTGTGTAGGTTGGCGTTTAGACGGTCCCCTACGAAACTCGTTACCCCCGGATCATTAGTAGCCTCTGAGCATGGGTGTAGATGGTCCCCTATGAGGTGGTGCAAGGTACTGGGATATGGATGTTTTGAGATTAGCTACTACGTATCGGCTCATCTATATAATCGGGTTATGGATACGAGGAAGCTATGTGCCACTCCCACTAGCAGACTTATTTTCATAAATAACAACTAGTTTGTTGATTTCTTCATGCAATACTAAGCGGCAGGACCTATTTTAGATCGTATTTTTTCTTAAATGATCAGCATGCTCCGGCTAGTTTTTCTCAAGCCAAATTCTTTTGTTACGGCCGAAGTTACAGTTGAGATATTGTCACAGCCAGGTTAAGTGACTTTAGACATACCAGACCTTACATTTGCCATTCATCGGAGATTCGAGAGAACAGTGTGTTAGATGTTTATTTTGGGGGCATCTGCGCCCACGGCTTCCTCGCCTGGTTCGTATCATAGTGAATCTGCTATCCCCCTCCCTGCTCATCCCAGACTCCTTGTGGGCCGATGACTTTGAGCTCAGGCAGCGTTGAAATTTCGATCATATCCACCCTTCACCATACTCTTTTCAAAACAGAACCCACAAGTTAGGCGATGTTCGTTAATTAATCATCCTATTTGATATTTTAAGGGTCAATCAAGCAGAATAACTAGAAATCTGTGTGGAATGAGACCAACCAAAGCACTGTATACAAGGTGTACCAGAAATAATGATCCAAACTTCAGGGACTGATTCTACGACCAATTTACAACAATTATTGCGCATTGTTAAATTTTATTTTGTTTCGTGTTTTTGATCTTATTTCGTAAAAATGGCCTGTATAATACATGTAAATTCAAATTTGAGGATAACAGTGGAAAGAGCATTTAAGAGCATTTCAAGCCAAGGCCTCGATTTCGTTCAACTTTACCAAGAAAAAGATGAATTTGAACACTCCATTGGAACGTTCATGAATTGCAGAAATATTTTCTCGTAGAGAGGTACCTTTGGGTAGGAGTGAAAACATCGTTTAAAAAACGTCTGCCAAGTGGGTGTGGCACATAGCTTCCTCGTATCCATAACCCGATTGTATAGATGATCCGATGCATAGTAGTTAATCCCAAAACATCAAAACAAGTTAATCTATAACATCCCTGAAAATTTCATTGAAATCGGATGGAAAATGTAGAAGTTATGGCCGTTACAAGGAATTCACGTTTGCGCATGCGCAGTGGCTACTATCAGTCCGAATGTGGTGATTTTCATAGGGGACCGTCTACACACCAACCCGCACAATTCCTGAAAATTTCATTGAAATCGGATGGAAAATGTAGAAGTTATGGCCGTTACAAGGAATTCACGTTTGCGCATGCGCAGTGGCTACTATCAGTCCGAATGTGGTGATTTTCATAGGGGACCGTCTACACACCAACCCGCACAATTCCTGAAAATTTCATTGAAATCGGATGGAAAATGTAGAAGTTATCGCCGTTACAAGGAATTCACGTTTTGCGCATGCGCAGTCGCTTCTATCAGTCCAGGGATGATGATTTTCATAGGGGACCGTCTACACACCAACCCGCACAATCCCTGAAAATTTCATCGAAATCGGACTATAACTTCGTATAGTTATGCGCGTTACAAGGAATTCATGACAGACACACAGACAGACAGACACACAGACACTGAACCAAAATTGTTCAGAAAGGTCTAAAACGCAAAACGCGAGTGAAAATTTTTATTTTGGAGAACTTTTTTTTTCGACCTTGAAAAGTGAAAACAAAGCTTCCGCTACCTTGGTAGACTCGGAAGCAATAGATCCTGAGAAGTTCATCATAAAAGTTGAACTGAATTTTCATTGGCGATATTTTTACGCACTCGGACAGAAAGAAAATTCAATGCTCTCACCATTGGTATCCTCAAATTTGAATTTACATGTAATCTAAGAAAGATTAAAATAATATAAGATTCCTCGTAGATTTTTCATCAATTTTTAAAAATAACCGGATGTACTATAAATTAATCGTGGGAGATGAAGAGACTGATGCCCTCTCGGCAGCCCTTGGAGGGCAGCTAATGCTACAGCCTACAGCATTCACTAAGTGAAGGCTTAATCCAGATATCTTACCCTTGAAATCGATGTGAAAATATTCCAAAATAGAGAGCCTAATGTCAATAATACCGAATGGAAGGTTGTTGAGAAGGTTAAATTTTCAAAATTTCACATAGAAACTCTTTTAGCTCGCTACACAATATAGTGAAGGTTTGTATTCGTGGAGCAGGTCGAAAGCTTTTCAGAATTTGGTTCCTTGCACGGAATCCGATTTTGCATGATCTGATTTTGATTGAATTTACAGGGTTGATGCGGCCCCAAGATGGGACCCTATGAATTTCATCTACATTTGGCGAGTTCGAAGGCCCAAACGTGATTTGACGAAAACCAGGAAGCTCTATTCTGCTCAAATTAGGGAAGTAATTTGGAGTATGTCGAATTCTATACTAAAACGTCTATCAATCAATCAATCAATCAATATATTTTATTTGCCAAAAACACGTAGTGTATGAGCAATGGTCAGCATTCTTACAAGTAAAATTAAACATTTGGTCACAAAAAAAAAATTACAACAATGGTACCTATCAAATGACTAGGTAGGTATAAGAATAAAACATAAAAAAACACCTAGGATATCAACACAGCGTCAGTGTGCTCAAGATCGCTAAGAAATTCGTAGAAATTATAAGGAGCCAGACTGACGAGGGTACTTGCTAATGCGTGCCTTAAAATGCCGATCGGAGCATTGCGCAAATTCATGGGAAGGGCGTTGAAAAATTTAAAACCCCACCAGGTGGTACCATTACATGTAGTAGCAAGTCGATGGAACGGGATACAAAGATTATTTTTGCTACGAGTGGAGTAACCGTGATCTGGAGTATGAAAAGACCCAATATTCTTCCTTACATAACATAGGCTTTCAAGGATGTAGACAGCGGGGATAGTTAGAATTTCCAGTTCTTTATAAGCTGATCTACAATCCTCCTGGTAACTCATACCAGCTACGACTCGCACAGCCTTCCTTTGGCTAGAAAAACTGGTGGAGGAAGCAGCAGAATGCCCCCAACTGAGGATGGCATATACAGCACTGCTCTGGAAGCAGGCATGAAAAGCTGCCAGAACGGCTGACCTTGTCAGCCTCTCGGATAGGCGCCTCAAAAGAAAGATGTAGCTGCCGAGACATGACCGAAGTTGAGCACAGTGAGGCTTCCAGCTGAGCTCTGGGTCGAGAACGACGCCAATTTGACATCTTCCAGATTATTGTCAAAACCAGACAAATCTCTCAACCCAAATCGCATCACATTGGTCTTTTCAGCATTAACCAAAAGCCTGTTCATTATGAACCAGCTGGAAACCGCATCAAGAGCAGCCACTTCGGCGTCGCACAGAAAAGAAAGCGATGGGCTTTTTAAAATTAATGATGTGTCGTCAGCAAAAAGAATTGAGTGGATTTTGAGACACAATGGTAAGTCATTGATAAAAATAAGGAACAAAATTGGTCCCAAAACGGATCCCTGTGGTACAACAAACTCAACAAGCAAGAAGCATGACAACTCATCGATGTGTCGCACAGCCTGAGTTCTACCAGAGAGGTAGCTTTCAATAATAGACATTGCACTATCAAAAAAATTATATTTACGCAACTTATCCAGAAGAAGCGGATGGGATATGCAATCAAAGCACTTCGCAACGTCGACAAATGTTGCAGAAGAGTACTCACCACCTTCGAATGCGGTTGCGACAAAATTGGTCAATTTCTGAATAGCGTCATTGGTGGATCTACCCTGGCGAAAACCAAATTGCGAGACACTGAATAGGCTGTTACTTTCAAAAAATGCATTTATATCAAATTTCAGGGATTTTTTAGAAACTTTTGATAAAGCAGGGAATTTGGAAATGGGCCTATGATTTGAAGGTAAATTTTGCTCCCCTTTCTTAAATAATGGAACCACCTCCGCAACCTTTAGTA
Source organism: Apolygus lucorum (assembly GCA_009739505.2). Classification (NCBI taxonomy): domain Eukaryota; kingdom Metazoa; phylum Arthropoda; class Insecta; order Hemiptera; family Miridae; genus Apolygus; species Apolygus lucorum. The sequence continues at coordinate 40,359,280 of CM019178.2, forward strand.
CAGATGGGAATTTCCCTACGTCAATCTAAGTTCCGGGCACAACTAGATCCCAAATGGAGTCGATATGCCCAATTTCATCAAAATCGGATCATGAGAACAGGGCAAAATACTGCGTAACGCGGTCGGAGAGAAACTGTTTTAAAAGATTTTTGGATTCTACATCCCGGGGGGGGGGGCATTTTTTGAGTTTTCATTCACATCTTGAGAAGGATCATTATTTAAATAAGAAACCAAAATAGCTTAAAATTGGTGGTTGGTTTGTTGTTGAGTCTACCAAGCTCTGATTTCACATTCAGTGACGATCTCCACGTTCCTTGGCAAACACATGTGAGCTCGAAGAACACGACAGTCTTCATACCACGACAAACTGCGGAAAAAAAGGTGAGAATGAAATCAGATTCAGCACGTTCACGCGAGACACCTGGAGCAGGCCAGCTGCAGTCCAACCACTGTTTCACAAAGACTGGAATATTGACCTTCTTTTCGCGCCTCGAAGAGCGCAATCAAGTTCATCAAAGCGCATTTTACGCTCTTGCAGTCAGACTGGGTCGCGAACTTCTCGAATTAACGAGTCCTGGAAGACTAAAGACCGCTCGTTCAAGGACTGCAGGCGCACAACATTTTGCGCAAATATGGGAGGACACGAGTGAAAAAAAGTTCTATTTGTAATTTGCAAGCTAATTTTTGAAGAAATGTTCTATAAGAGAGGAAATAATAAGAGTGGAAAGTGGAAATAATAAAATGAGCTACGCAGGCGACAAGTCGAAAATCATATAAGATAAATCCGATAAATGTAAACAACAGTTTCATGACAGCTCCCCTGCGTTCTCTTCCTCCTCAAGCTTTATTTTCGGAAAGGGTTCAGATAGGAACCAAGAGTGTGCCCAACTTCGTCACCTCTAATTTACTTACTTTTTTTAACCAAATTCTAATTCACGTTCTTAAAAATAGGAGTTTACAGAGGAACCGAAGGGTACCTACTGTGGACCAATTAAAAAAAAACCCGTTCTTTGCAGATGGGTGAGCTATACAGAAAAAATAATTAAACCGTTGTGTAATAATTTGCAGCGGCATCTTGAAGTCTTTACAATAATATTGTAGTAGTATTTACAATAATATAACTACCATATCGACAGCCCCACTGCAAAACCCTAGTTCCAAATTCGTTCCAAAGTTCCAATTTTTCCAAAAATAAGGATTTGAGCCTTTCCGATAGCTTTTGCGCACATTATTATAGTGTCGCCAAAATCGAGCTATGGCTTCTCATTTCTTTTCTGTGGTGAAATGAAATAACCTGTAAGCCAGGTTCATAGGTTAGAAATGTCACAGTTTTTTTCGTCTCCTGGAAACTTTTTGGTATTGAACATACAGGGTTTTGCAATGGGGCTGTCGATATTATGGTAGTTATATTCAGAATCAGTGTGACTTTTCCCATAAGAATAATATAATATCTGCCTTATAAAGTAAAACGCAGCATAACGGTTTAGTATTTCTCTGTAAAGATCACCCGGCTGTGAAGAACGCGGCTTCTTCCGACACCTCTTCTAGAAACCTGAGGTTGGCGAGGGGAGGGGTGTGAGGGACCTTATGGCCCAAGCTCACAGGGATACTAGCACGTGGGTGTGGGTATTCTGATGAATTTCACAATACCAACTGCTTATTTAACGATAGATAGTCTGGCTGGTTTCATTTGTGTCTGAAAATTGAACACTAGGTATCGAAACGGATGACAAAGCAATAAAAAAATTAATGAAACATTCATTAATTAGGTAATTGATTATCCTCATTAGAGAACGGTTGGCCCTCTGGGTAGTCATTAAATTCTTAATTTAATTGGAAATGATTCATTACATGAAAATTTGAAAGAGCAACACCATTTTTTTTAATGAACACGTTTCTCTCCGATTTGTAGCCTTGAGAAGTTACTGACAATAACCAAAACCTTCGGGGACACAACTGGACCCCAAATGTAGCCGAAGTATACGAAATTCATCAAAATAGCTTCACGGTAACTGGGCCCAGTATACAGCAGATGGACTAACATTTTTTATTCGATTTTTGAATTCTACATACCTTATAACGTAAACCATCTTTTGGTTTATTATTTTCAATAATAAGCCTTTGGAATCGAGCAAGAAAAAAAATTTTAACCCCCCCTCAAAATTTGATGTTTTACGTTTCAAGATACGTAGAATACGAAAATCCAATAAAAAAATTTCCGTCCGTCCGCCGTACGCGGCACTTTTCTTAGCAACACTGGACGGATTTGGTTCAAATTTGGTATATGGGCTCCATTTGGGGTCTAGTTGTGCCGCGAAGCTTTTGGTTGATGTAGGTCACTTCTAAGGGGTGAAAATTAAGGGTTGAAATTTTCAAGGGTGCCCTAGCTCGAAAACTCTCGAAATAAAGGTATCGTTTTTTCACCAATTTTAAATAGTATCGAATTTTAAAAAAATTTTTGAGACCACCCGGAGCTCTGTAGGACAAACCGTTCGGTCCCTACGAGTACTTGAAGGTTTTCCTTCGATAAAACAGAATCATGAGTGTGAATCGCAAAAGAGGTCTAATCTCCATTCAAATTTTATCAGACTAAAATGCGATCGCTGTTCATTTCTTCGATTTGTATACAGTTTTACCTTCTGCGTAACCAGTAATCAAATGTCTATATGAAGCTTTCTATTTTTCCAATCGAGTGTGAAGCGTTTAGTTCTTTCTAATAAACTTGATTGTGAAGGTGTGAAGCCAGTATGGTGTGGTAGGTAGTACCTAGCTGGTAGTAGTGGAGATCTTCTTCACTCTTCAGATCACTGATCAGCTGAGTGAGCTCCGAAGCCATTTTCAATCCTATTGAATGGAAGTGCTCTTCCAGGCGTCTCCAGCATTCGAGGAGATCTTCTTCACTCTTCAGATCACTGATCAGCTGAGTGAGCTCCGAAGGCATTTTCAATCCTATTGAATGGAAGTGCTCTTCCAGGCGTCTCCAGCATTCGAGGAGATCTTCTTCACTCCTCAGATCACTGATCAGCTGAGTGAGCTCCAAAGCCATTTTAATCCTATTGAATGGAAGTGCTCTTCCAGGCGTCTCCAGCATTCGAGGAGATCTTCTTCACTCTTCAGATCACTGATCAGCTGAGTGAGCTCCGAAGCCATTTTTAATCCTTTTGAACGCAGGAAGCTGAAATTTGAGAGGGAAGGTCAAGGGAGAATAAAGATGGTGGTAGGTGCTATTGATGGAGTGATCTATACAGAAGGGTGATCTATACAGAAAATAATAAACCTTTGAGCAATGATTTGCAGCGTTTTTAATTCTTGCTTCGATTTGATTTAATGTTGAAAATAATAAACCAAAATATTATGATGGTTCAAAATTGCTAAAAATCCGTTAATATACCTATTTCTCACGAAATTCATCCAAGCTGCAACAAGGGGGGGGGCCTTTTTATTCAACTGATGTCTGATCTCGAGGATCATCTGTTATTGACCAACTGTCTGGTCCAGCCTGAGGGTTTGAAGGGCGACCTTAGTAGGCGGTTCACCCCGCGGATCGATGGCCCATTTCACCTTCAAGGTAGGACACGACAACCAGGCGAGCAGCCACCCGCTGAAGCTCCTGTGCCGATTTCCACTCTGGCGGGAAACTTCCACTCTTTTCTTTCCCTCTGAATCGGCATTTCCACCCAAGGGAGGAAGGAAACAAGGGTCACAAATTTTGAGTCCTTCAAAATCTCATTTCCACTCGTATTTTATGTTTCAGGGCTTTTTGAACAATTTTGATTTTCAGGGTTTGATTTTTGAACAATTTTGATTTTTGATTTTGATTTTCAGGGTTGACGCGGGTTAGTCTGTGCGTACATTCACGTGATTTTACTTGAACATCATTTCTCACTTTTTGATAGAATTCTGGCGGGGAATTTGGGACCGTGCTCCAAACGAAACCATTATGACACCTCCTTTTCTCCCACTCGAAACTCAGCCTGCAGCCGTTCAACACATTAGGTACTTCAGGCTTCAGGTGCTTCACTAGTGTCCTACTTTTCCTGGTGGAAACTACCTGTGTTTTCGTACTGTCTCAGAAATTATTTTCTACAAAGAAAATTCGATTGTAGTTCTGGTGAACGAGTGACAAGTTTTTTATTAACTTCAAATGATATTTTAAAAGTAAAAAGAAATTGCTTTCTATTTTTCCAACCGAGTGTGAAGCGTTTAGTTCTTTCTAATAAACTTGATTGTGAAGGTGTGAAGCCAGTATGGTGTGGTAGGTAGTACCTAGCTGGTAGGTAAAAAAAAGTTCAGAGCCTAGAGAATAACGTATTTCTTTATGAATATTTTTATTCGATAGCGTATTTAAATCTCAGAATGAAGTATAGTTTAGATTAAATACAAACGTGCGCAAATCAATAGAAACGGTTGTAGAGAATTGTTTTAGGGATCTATGAGCATCATTAACACAATGATGGTTAACTAAGATTTCAACGTCATAATATTGTAAAAACGCTTGCATACGAGTCTGCAACACATTGAAACATTTTCATGCCCCCCCCCTCCCCTCCCGACACATGAACTACATACCTCCCATAAACTACATAAACTACTAATTCGACTCAGCTGATCTGGTAATATCAAACTGTAAAGTACCTACCTAACTGTAAAGTACCTAACAACTTCACTTCTGATGGTCATAATCATCATTGTGGCGACTTGGGACTTTTCGCCTCAGCTGATCTGGGAGCTCGATTTTCGCCTCAGCTGATCTGGGAGCTCGATTTTCGACTCAGCTGATCTGGGAGCTCGATTTTCGACTCAGCTGATCTGGGAGCTCGATTTTCGACTCAGCTGATCTGGGAGCTCGATTTTCGACTCAGCTGATCTGGGAGCTCGATTTTCGACTCAGCTGATCTGGGAGCTCGATTTTCGACTCAGCTGATCTGGTAATATCAAACTGTAAAGTACCTACCTAACTGTAAAGTACCTAACAACTTCACTTCTGATGGTCATAATCATCATTGTGGCGACTTGGGACAAATTTCGTTAGCAAATTTCGTTAGCAAATTTCGTCGCAACAAATTTTCGTGACGATTTTTTTTTTTATGTGCCATATGAAAGACATGAAAATGTCAAAAACCATATGGGGAGTTGAATTATTAATGTGGTTTTCCACAACAACTAGTAACATGACTCAACAGTAGAAACCTCGGTACTTGATTTGAACCGAACATGCATCAAGATTATCGCGAACGGCCTGGACAAACACTAACTTGATCGAGAAAATTCACTTTTGTGAAGGATTCTCTATCAAAGGGGCATTTATAAGTATCTTTACACCGATAATTCTACTTGTCCATGTTAATCTTTGACCAATCTCAGTCCAAAAAGTCTCATTATTGGAAAAATTCTCAAAGAACTGCCAGAAAAGGGTCTGAAAAAAGTTCCTTTTTCTAATCATTGCGTCCTTCAAAACTGACCACAAATTTGGATTCAGAGAGATCAGCAACAATAGATTCGACAATAAATCAAGTACGCCGAATTACCTACCAGTGAGATAGAGGAATGTTTCGACATGGAGAAAATTTTATATAGTTTGCTTTGTAGAGTGGTTTTTCTCCTATTCGATGTGAGCAACAAACTTTGGTTTGGTACCTTAAGTACAGGAAGTTTAACGCTCTTTCCAACGGTATAATTAAATTTGAAGTTGATCCTTTAATTGAGGGTGTTATGGACGTTTTACTGAGATACGAAACAAATCTTAAAGTGAAAATGCTGCTAATTATTACACAAAGGTTTATTATTTTTCTATATAGATCACTCTTCTGCAAAGAACATGGCTTTGCCATTGTAACCACCAACCAACAAGAAGAAAAACATCGGTCAGCTAAAATTTGAACGGAGATTAGGCCACTTTTACGATTCACACTCGTGTTTCTGACTTATCGTAAGTCCAACCAGAGTTCTCGTAGGGAGCGAACAGTTTGTCCTACAGAGCTACTTGTGGTCTCTAAAAATTCAATTCATTTATTTATTTATTATTTTATCGGCGCTACAGCCCAATGTGGGCTTTGGCCTCCCATGCAATCTTATTCCAAGCTGGCCTATCAAGAGCTTTCGTATTCCAATTGTCCACACCGATAATTCGGATGTCATCCGTTACATCATCGATCCAGCTCTTCCTTGGTCTGCCGCGTCTTCGTGTTCCATGCACTTCTTCCTTGAAGACCTTCTTCGGCATCCTTCCTTCTTCCATCCGAGATAGATGACCTAGCCAGCGCAGCCTCTGGGACTTTATGAAGCGCACGATGTCTTCATGATTGATCAACTGATCGAGTTCATGGTTCCATCTAATCCTCCATCCCTCGCCGTCATAAACTGGCCCGAATATCTTCCTTAGGACCCTTCTTTCAAATACTCGGAGGGAGTTTTCGTCTGCGCTACTCATCACCCAGGTTTCGGCTCCATAGCAGGCAATAGGACGTATCAGCGCTTTATACAATGAAAGTTTTGTTTTCCTGGTCAAGAGTTTGGACTTGAACATATTCGCCATACTGAAGTATGCTCTATTTGCTGACACTATCCTACTTCTTATTTCGTGGCTAATCAAGTTCCTACTTTTTATTAGGACACCTAGATATTTGAATTCGTCCACACCTTCAAAGTCATAGGTTCCGATTTTCAGGTTATGGGCTGATTTGGGCGTCTTTGAAGGCGATATGACCAGGTACTTTGTTTTCTCTTCGTTGATACATAGGCCCAGCTTTCTACTCTCTCGCTCCAATTCAACAAAAACTTCCTTTATGGATGGCTCTGTGCGGCCCAGAATTGCCAAGTCATCTGCATATCCCAGTATTTGGCTTGATCTTGACAAGAGGGACCCTAAAAATTCAATAATATCTTAAATTGATGGAAAAACAATACCTTTATATCAAAATTTTTTGAGTTAGGGCGTTTTCAAAATTTCAACCTTCATTTTTCAACCCTTAGAAGTGACCTACATCGACCAAAAGCTTCGGCACAACTAAACCCCAATGGATGGAATGGATGGTTAGTCAATGCTAACCGAGGAAAGTGCCGCGTACGGCAACATTTTTATTCGATTTTTGGATTCTATGTACCTTGAAACGTAAACCAACAAATTTTGAGGGGGGTTTAAAAAAATGTCTTGGTTGATTCCAAAGTTTCATTATTGAAAATAATAAACCTTTGTGAAATAATTTGTAGCGTTTTGGTTTATTATTTTCAATAATAAGCCTTTGGAATCGAGCAAGAAAAAAAAATTTTAACCCCCCCCTCAAAATTTGGTGTTTTACGTTTCAAGGTACGTAGAATAAGAAAATCGAATAAAAAAATTTCCGTCCGTCCGCCGTCCGCCGTACGCGGCACTTTTCTTAGCAACACTGGACCGATTTGGTTCAAATTTGGTATATGGGCTCCATTTGGGGTCTAGTTGTGCCGCGAAGCTTTTGGTTGATGTCAGTCACTTCTAAGGGGTGAAAATTAAGGGTTGAAATTTTCAAGAGTGCCCTAGCTCGAAAACTCTCGAAATAAAGGTATCGTTTTTTCACCAATTTTAAATAGTATTGAATTTTTAAAAATTTTTGAGACCACCCGGAGCTCTGTAGGACAAACCGTTCGGTCCCTACGAGTACTTGAAGGTTTTCCTTCGATAAAACAGAATCATGAGTGTGAATCGCAAAAGAGGTCTAATCTCCATTCAAATTTTATCGGACTGAAATGCGATCGCTGTTCATTTCTTCGATTTGTATACAGTTTTGCCTTTTACGTAACCAGTAATCAAATTTCCATATGAAGCTTTCTATTTTTCCAATCGAGTGTGAAGCGTTTAGTTCTTTCTAATAAACTTGATTGTGAAGGTGTGAAGCCAGTATGGTGTGGTAGGTAGTACCTAGCTGGTAGGTAAAAAAAAGTTGGTAGGTAAAAAAAAGTTGGTAGGTAAAAAAAATGTTGGTGGGTAAAAAACGCTGCAAATCATTGCTCAAAGGCTTCTTCACTCTTCAGATCACTGATCAGCTGAGTGAGCTCCGAAGCCATTTTCAATCCTATTGAATGGAAGTGCTCTTCCAGGCGTCTCCAGCATTCGAGGAGATCTTCTTTACTCCTCAGATCACTGATCAGCTGAGTGAGCTCCAAAACCATTTTTACTCCTATTGAATGGAAGTGCTCTTCCAGGCGTCTCCAGCATTCGAGGAGATCTTCTTTACTCCTCAGATCACTGATCAGCTGAGTGAGCTCCGAAGCCATTTTCAATCCTATTGAACGCAGGAAGCTGAAATTTGAGAGGGAAGGTCAAGGGAGAATACAGATGGTGGTAGGTGCTATTGATGGAGAACCAGTGATCTATACAGAAGGATGATCTATACAGAAAATAATAAACCTTTGAGCAATAATTTGCAGCGTTTTAGGTTTGTCTTCTATTCTTAAGTCCTACTTTCACAGTCTTCCAATATCAGTGATGACTACACTGCCCAGAAGGTTCTTCTTCTCAACAGTAGCGGCTCTTGTGAAGGCATTGCACCAAAGTAGGTGGAAATGGTTGTAAATTGATAGGAAAAGGCAGAGGAAACCGCCACTGGCGGTGGATGTCTGAGGGCCAATGATGCGTGGTGTTGCGGAACTAAGTGCCTCCTCCATTTCACCAGCTCTGCTGGACTGGGACTAATCTGAGGGGATGTCACTTCACTCGTCAGATCGGAGGTCGTTGAAACAAAAGGCGGGGGATATCGACCTGAACTCAAAGAATCTTCATTTCCTTTTCGTATAAAGCCGACTCGGTGGGAAAGAGACCACCTAGGGCCTCGACAGATTCTAATGCCCAACCTGAAAGCTTGATCTCCAGTTTCGTTCCAAAACGCTGCAAATTATTACACAATGGTTTATTATTTTTCTATGTTGATCACTCGTCTGCAAAGCCACCAAACATCCAACATGAAGAAAAACATCGATCAAATTTCGGTCAGCTAAATTTTGAACGGAGATTAGGCCTCTTTTGCGATTCACACTCGTGTTTCTGATTTATCGCACGTCCAACCCTCAAATTCTCGTAGGGAGCGAACGGTTTGTCCTACAGAGCTCAGCATGATCGCATAAAATTCTAAAAATTCTATAGAATCTTAAATTGAAGTAAAAACATTACCTTTATGTAAGGGTTTCCTTACATTTAAATTGGAAAATATATATTATAGAATTAAAACTTCAATATCGTTCAAATCTAAAACTATTTCTCTTTTATTTTGTGTTTCTGTTATCATAGCAACCGAATGAAATGTTATAATTATAGTATACCGTAGTTACATCCCCCACTCAAGTTCCATCACTGCTCCGACAGTGATAAGGTAATGCGTTTTTGCATGATGCCACTCTTTCATTATCTTCATCGTCTTGATATATAATGGTTTTCGGGAATCCTTTCATCCAAAGAATCTTTTTGATCAGAAATGGTCCTTTGATCAATGGATGTTTGTCCTTTAATCCAAATTGAACTAGAATTCGTCCTCCTTCTTTGAATGATGGTATTTTTGACGATTGCCTCCGATCGAATTGCCTCTTCATAGAACTGTTGTAGTCATGTGGTGGTTTCTCTTTTTCGTCAATCATATCTTCGGTGATACCATATTTTGCATCTGCTGGAAACACTGGCTTGATTTTGAAAGCTTTGAACTTGGGTGAACATCCAACCGGTATACAATAGGATCTATTTGAATGACTAACTGCAGCGTCTAAACACTTCTTCCAACCGCCTTTGAAATTGGGGTATAAGGCAAAGAATTGTTTGATGTCTCGCATCTTTCTTTCAACTAAACCGTTACTTTCAGGGTGATAAGGAGCCGAGGTGACCCATTCAATTCCTCTATCGGCTGCGAATTTTTTCATTTGTTCCGATATGAACTGAGAGCCGTTGTCCGAGACTATTTTTCTGACTTTTCCAATATGTGGGTAACTGTTTAGATAGTTGATCACGGCTATTGAGCTCTCTTTCATAGCTTTTGCATGCATAAATCTGGAGGCTTCATCGACAATTACGAGAAATGATTGCGTTTTAGCCGTTCCCTCCGATTTCTTTCTTCTTTCTCCAAAATCAAGGTGTATACATTCAAATGGGATCTGGGATTTTTCTTGAATAATCATAGTGTCCGGTTTTGTTCTGAATTTAAACTTATGAATCTGACATTCATGGCAACTTCTGACGTATGATCTTATTCTCTTTTTCATACCTGGCCAGAAAAACCGTGCCTTAATCTTGAAATACGTTCTCAGAAAACCATCGTGCCCACCTGACTCAGGATCATCGTGGTATGTTCTTAGTATTTCAGGAATCTGTTCGTCTGTCACGTTCAATTTATTTTCAGAGCCTCGGATCATGTTCATCACAAGATTGCATTCTCTGTCCAAGCACAGTCTCGATAAGGCATCCGCGTCTTCCATTTCAGAACCTCGACGATGATTTATTTGACGTTGTATGACAACAAAAATACCTGCCATCTGGCTAAACGCCCTTTGGGTTCTCTCAGGTTTAGCAGATGAGACAGTGCTTCATGGTCTGTGTGAACTGTGAATTCCCGTCCCTCAATAAATGACTTGAAATATTTTATGGCGTTTATGACAGCCAAAGCTTCTTTGTCTGTGACAGAATACGATTGTTCTGGTGTCGTGAAAGTAGATGAGTGGTATCCAATAACCCTGAGTTGTTGCCGTTTAGGTCGAGAGGAATCACGCTGGTAAAGCACCGCACCAGTCCCAAAATTTGATGCGTCGCAACACAACTCAAATGGAAGTTCCCAATCGGGTAGCTGAAGTACTGGGTTGCTTGTGATTTTCTGTAAAAGAGTTTGAAATGCGGTTTCTTCAACTTCTGTCCATTTCCAGGGGGTATTCTTCGCCTTTAAACGATCCAAGGGTCGCGCAATGTCAGCATACTTCGGAATGAATGCACGGAAATGCCCAGTTAATCCTGTAAATACACGCAGGGAATGAACGTCATGAGGCCTCTGCATTTTCCGAACTTTCTCTATGGACTCCTCTTTTGTTGTCTTTGTGAACCCATCAATGTGCCTGCCCAGAAATGTGATGCTACTCTGATTGAATTGGTTCTTCTCAAGATTCAGCTTGACATTCTCTTGTGAAAGTTTTGACATTTTCATGTCTTTCATATGGCACATAAAAAAAAAATCGTCACGAAATTTGTTGCGACGAAAATTGTCCCAAGTCGCCACAATGATGATTATGACCATCAGAAGTGAAGTTGTTAGGTACTTTACAGGTAGGTACTTTACAGTTTGATATTACCAGATCAGCTGAGTCGAAAATTGAGCTCCCAGATCAGCTGAGTCGAAAATCGAGCTCCCAGATCAGCTGAGTCGAAAATCGAGCTCCCAGATCAGCTGAGTCGAAAATCGAGCTCCCAGATCAGCTGAGTCAAAAATCGAGCTCCCAGATCAGCTGAGTCGAAAATCGGGGGGGGGGGGGGGGGGGGGGCATGAAAATGTTTCAATGTGTTGCAGACTCGTATGCAAGCGTTTTTATTCGAGTTTTGGATTTTACATACCTTGAAACGTGAACCATCAAATGTTATATAACTTTTTTTGACAACTAGGTAGGTCCTATGGGCACATTCTTCTTTCGTCCTTCCTCCAATCAAAATATCGTCAATGTAGACGCGTATGTATGGGTCTCTCAATAAGTCTCCTAAGACGTTCGTCATAAAACGCTGAAAAGCAGATGGGGAATTCATCCACCCAAATGGTAGACACCTGAATTCATAATGCCCAAATGGGAGGACAAAAGCAGTGTACTGCATAGTCTCCACAGTGAGTGGGACTTGGAGAAATCCGTCTTTTAGATCTATTTTTGAAAAAGCGGTGCAACCACCAAAGTTACTAATGATGTCGTCGATCGAGGGGAAAGGAAAGGGGTCCAACTGAGTCTGCTTATTCAAAATTCGGTAATCCTGGCAAAGCCTTAGTGTGCCATTAGCTTTAGGTACGATGACGCAGGGTGAAGCATATTTGGATGTAGACGGTTGAATTATGTTTCTATCCAACAGTTCTTTAACTCTGTCCTGGGCCCAAATGTACTTTTCCCTTGACAGTCTGTAAGGCTTGAGATGTACGATGTCAGCATTTTCCTTAAGTTTGAAAGGAACAGCGTACTTCCTATATGAAACTGGTTTACTAGTGGGTGGGAACAACTTTAGAAGGTCATCTTTACTGAAAATCATTCCGACATTCTTGAAGACGGCACACTCACTTGAGTAATTTCGTTGAACTAAGGAAAATCCTAATGAAACCAGCGTAGGCATTCCTACAATCAGATCATAGGAGATTGATTCTGAAACAAAAGCTTTTGCCTCTACACAGTATTCTCCATAACGCAGATTCAGTAAAGAAGAAAATTGGGAGGTTTCGGAGGACCCATTGAAACCTTTTAGAATCTGATGCTCTTTCGATAGAAACCAATCATATTTCCTGACAATAGCGGCACTTATTAAATTTACACTTGCTCCTGTATCAAGCAAGGCTGTCAGGATTACTCCATTTACTGACAGCTGAAATTTAGGTGTGGAAGCAGGAGGGGAGTTCAATCGGAGAACTTTTTCTACATTCCCTATGGTGTCGTCCTGTATGGTTTCGCTGAAATCCTTTTTTATCTTGGTGACAGATACAGGGAGAGGTCGGAGATTCCCAACAGCTTTTCGAAGGATGTCTAGATCATGAAAATCGACCAACTGTAACTGATCTTGAAAAGATTCTGGAAGCCCCAATAGTATCATAGTGCCCTGAACAGGATCCGGCAAATTCCCAAATGCTAGTCTCAAAACCTTTTGTTTTTCGTACCAATAATCTAGTGGACAACCGCCTCGGTAGGCAAACGATAGTGCCCGCTCTGCTAGTACAAGTCGATTCTGACCAAAGGACTCTGAAAAAGACTTTTTCCAACTTTCCCAATCATCTAACTTTTCATCACTAAGCAAACGGGAGTAAAACCATTTTTGCGATGTGCTGCCTTCTGAGAGATACGAAATTAGATTGGTTATTTTCAAACTATCAGTATGCCAATGATTGGTATGGCATGCTATTTCATATAACCGTATCCACATTGTTGGATCTTCATTCATTCCATCGAAAGATGGGATATTCAAACGTTGCGAGTCCGTTGGTATACTTTCAACAATATTCTTGAAAGTTCCTGATATTGAATTCATCAGCTCTTGAAACATATTCAAATTAGTGGTTTGATGGTGCAGCAAAATCCTTTGAAACTGGGAAACAGTATCTGGTGCCAGCGAGAACTGGTTTTCTAAACGTGGATTTGACATTGTCCAAGTAGAATAATGCTGTAAAGTGACTCACCAAGTGATTCGAATCCAGACTGCGCCAAAATGTAAGGGTTTCCTTACATTTAAATTGGAAAATATGTATTATAGAATTAAAACTTCAATATCGTTCAAATCTAAAACTATTTCTCTTTTATTTTGTGTTTCTGTTATCATAGCAACCGAATGAAATGTTATAATTATAGTATACCGTAGTTACACTTTATATCAAATTTTTTTGAGTTAGGGCGTTTTAAAAATTTCAAAATTGATTTTTGAACCCTTAGAAGTGACCTACATCAACCAAAATCTTCGGGGCACAACTAGACCCCAAATGGAGCCTACATACCAAATTTCATCAAAATCGGTCAATGCTAAGTGGCAAAAGTGCCGCGTACGGCCACATTTTTATCCGATTTTTGGATTCTACGTACCTTGAAACGTAAACCATCAAATTTTGAGGGGGTGTTAAAATTTTTTTGACATTTTATGTCTTTACTATGGCACATAAATGAAAAATCGTCACGCGGGCATTGTAACGGGGCACTGTCACGAGGGGAGCGTCACGCGGAAATTTTCTGATGATTTTCACGTACAACCAATCGTTCCTAGGGAAAACTAACTTCCTCATTTTCCACCCCACAAAAATCGTTCACCACTCATTGGAAAGCTCTCAATTTATTAATCATGGTACACGGTCCCTAATATGAATGCGCCTGTACGGAAAGCTGAATTATGCGCATGAATTATGCGCACTCACATACGAGTATGATGTGAGCAACAAATGAGATGTCAACATGATCGTGAGAGGAAAATAGGTATCTTCATCCAACAGCATTACGGAGGCAGGGCAATGGAGAATGCTGAAGGCGCCTGAGTGGTCACTGATCAGCTGAGTGAGCTCCAAGGCCATTTCCTCTCCTGTTGAACGCAGGAAGCTGACATTTGAGAGGCAGGGTCAATGGAGAATGCTGAAGGCGCCTGAGTGGTCACTGATCAGCTGAGTGAGCTCCAAGGCCATTTCCTCTCCTGTTGAACGTAGGAAGCTGACATTTGAGAGGCAGGGTCAATGGAGAATGCTGAAGGCGCCTGAGTGGTCACTGATCAGCTGAGTGAGCTCCAAGACCATTTCCTCTCCTGTTGAACGCAGGAAGCTGACATTTGAGAGGCAGGGTCAATGGAGAATGCTGAAGGCGCCTGAGTGGTCACTGATCAGCTGAGTGAGCTCCAAGGCCATTTCCTCTCCTGTTGAACGCAGGAAGCTGACATTTGAGAGGCAGGGTCAATGGAGAATGCTGAAGGCGCCTGAGTGGTCACTGATCAGCTGAGTGAGCTCCAAGGCCATTTCCTCTCCTGTTGAACGTAGGAAGCTGACATTTGAGAGGCAGGGTCAATGGAGAATGCTGAAGGCGCCTGAGTGGTCACTGATCAGCTGAGTGAGCTCCAAGGCCATTTCCTCTCCTGTTGAACGTAGGAAGCTGACATTTGAGAGGCAGGGTCAATGGAGAATGCTGAAGGCGCCTGAGTGGTCACTGATCAGCTGAGTGAGCTCCAAAGCCTTTTTCTCTCCTGTTGAACGTAGGAAGCTGACATTTGAGAGGCAGGGTCAATGGAGAATGCTGAAGGCGCCTGAGTGGTCACTGATCAGCTGAGTGAGCTCCAAGGCCATTTCCTCTCCTGTTGAACGTAGGAAGCTGACATTTGAGAGGCAGGGTCAATGGAGAATGCTGAAGGCGCCTGAGTGGTCACTGATCAGCTGAGTGAGCTCCAAAGCCTTTTTCTCTCCTGTTGAACGCAGGGAGCTACATTCGATTCATTTAAATTGCCCAATCGTATTACGTAAAACACTCCGTTGTGCGTGGCCAACAAGCTGCGGCATGAGCGTGATGGTTTAAATGAATGTTTACGTACATTACATCGCAACCATCAACGAGCACAATCAAATTTCCACAAACAAAAGTACGATACGAGGTTTCATATGAAGGGGAAAGGGGGCGCAAAGACATAAAATGTCTCTCGTGGTTGCGTACTTGTACGAAAGCTGTATCCACCGTTTGTGTTTTCAATGGGAATTGCAAGTTGGGGTGAAGGTCTTTCCTAAGGAAAAGAAGAGAGAGATGGAATAATGCCATGGGGGCAAAATATGGGAAATTATAAAGGATTCGGGAGATTTCTTTTTTTTAGATTTTCGGTTTTTAATTTTTTTCTTGGTCGATTCCAAAGGTTCATTATTGAAAATAATAAACCAAAAGGAGCTAGCGACTGTACCAACATGAATCATCTTATCCAGACATCTATGCGTAATGCGATCAATATACCCAAAAGCTCGGGGATTCCATGTTTGGCAAAATTGGCTACATCTCACCAATTTAATATTATTGATTGATTTAATTAAGAAACAATGAGCTTGAATAAAGTGTGTAACCAGAAAAATAAAACAAGATAAATCAACATTTCAAAACCGATAATATTGAAGACATTTGGTAAATTGGGTTAGATACCTTTTTTATTACTAAAACTAATGTAGGCAAAACTTTCCATGGAGTTTGGGAAACGGAAATTTTGTGGTCGTAATTTCCTTATACAGGGTGTCCCAGAAGTTACGGTCCACCCTCCGGCATTTCCGTATTTAATTACGTAATAAAATGGGCCCAACGCCATTTTTCATAATTTTTTGTATAGAATTCAGGAAAAATACTTTTGCGCAAAAAATTGCGCGCAATTTTGCACAATTGACACTAACTTTGTTTATTCAAATAAGAACCCCCATTTTTTTATTGCAGATTCAGATTCTACATCAAATTTCATGAGAAATACATACCCGAATTGATTTTTTTCATTGCGTGCAACTGGTACTTTTCGCGCGCAAAGTGACCAGGGTGCGCAAAAGTGAATTTTTTTTAACCCCAAGTGTGGCACATTTTTTCCATTATTTTTGACGCTGAATCACGTGGTGAGGTCCTTTCTTCGATTTCATCGTTATTTTTCCAAATTTAGAAGGAAAAATTATGTTTTTGGACTTAATTTACCTTCCCCCTTTAACGACACGGACTGGGGACCGGCTATGGCAGGATTGAAAATTAATTCCTCTCTTCTAAATTTAAAAAAATGTTGGAAAGTAGGTGGGTACTACTTTACTACTTTAATGTAAGAAAAAATCAATAAGCTTCTCATCTAAAAACCTTTAAAAAAATTAAGTTAGGTACTTGTTACTTGTCTGCAGGCAAAAAGAAGTAATTTCGAGCAGTTTGTGTGATTTTCTAATTTCATTATTATTATTTTAGTTTTTTATTACTACTTTTTTCGGAAATTTTGTAACTTTTAATTTTTTTTTGAAAATTTTGAGATGAGAAGCTTTTTGATTTTTTTTAAACATTAAAAATAATTGAAAGTAGGTAAGTACCTACCTACTTTCCAATATTTTTTTTTTTTTTAATTTAGAATTGTGGAATTTATTTTTAATCTTGCCAGGTCCCCACTCAGCCCGTATTGCGAAACGGTGAGGGAAAATAAAGTCCAAAAACATTATTTTTCCTTCTAAATTTGGAAAAATAACGATGAAATCGAAGAAAGGACCTCACCACGTGATTCAGCGTCAAAACTAATGAAAAAAAATGTGCCACACTTGGGGTTAAAAAAAATTCACTTTTGCGCACCCTGGTCACTTTGCGCGCGAAAAGTACCAGTTGCACGCAATGAAAAAAATCGATTCGGGTATGAATTTCTCATGAAATTTGTGACGATCCTACTTTTACAGAAGGGGCAAACCGATTTGGTTTGTTCCCGATTTGTTGGAGCTACGCCTAGGGGGATATTTGATTCATAGAGATATGAATCGATATCCTCTTCAGGCCGGCTGATTAATCTAATCACTGGTTTGAAGGGGTAGGGTCGTCACCCTCCTCAGACTAACTTATGAACAATTAGGTGAATTTCAATCTGAAATTCAACCTATATTGTTACAAATTTGACGTAGAATCTGAATCTGCAACAAAAAATGGGGGTTCCCATTTAAAAAACAAAGTTAGTGTCAATTGCGCACAATTGCGCGCAATTTTTTTGCGCAAATAGTTTTCCTGAATTCTATACAAAAAAATATGAAAAATGGCGTTGAGCCCTTTTTAATACGGAAATGCTGGAGGGTGGACCATAACTTCTGGGACACCCTGTATAGTCGGGCCTGTATTAATATATAAGGCATTCTTCGTATTGCTTCCTCGCTTTGGAAAAGAGAAGCATAGCATTAATGCAGCAAGTCAGAACTGTTTTTTGGTCTTCAAGATTTCACAATTCACTCGCATCTAGTGATCCTGAGCTTTCTGAACACTTTCAGGGGCAAAACCGTAGGAGAATATGGCATGAATCCAGAGGAATATTAAGAAAATATATGACTTAGCAAACAGCCTTTCAGTTTCGTTCTTATTCAGAACAGCCTTTAGCCTAACAGCCTCTATTCATACTGCGATTAGTCAGTTTTTCAAAGTGAAAAATCTTCTGAATTCAGATAGTTGTCTTGTTATGTATGAAATTTCAGCTTTCATCACTCGGCTGATCGGGGAGGAATAGTTTGTCATTCGTTTATCATTCTTTGAGGGACCACCAGAAGCGAATAGTTCGTCATTCGAATATTTCAATCTCAGAGAGGCACCCAATGAAATTTCGCGATAGCACTGAGTTCCACACTTATGTAACATAGGGTTAAACCATTTTCCATGCTTTAGACAAACGTCGAATTCTTGTTCCCCAGTAAAACTACACGTTAAAAGTACCCAATTTTAATGACATTTTCAAGCATTTCATCAGTCTGTAGATGGCCCCATATGAATTTCATCCCCATTGCTCCAAAAGTAGTAAACATAACATGTAGAAAAACAAAACATGTTTTTACCCAAAACAGATTTCGTAACCATTCGATTTCGCTCCATTTCAAGTTGACTGACCAATTTAAATTTTTTCTGACCATTGAGAAAACAGGCCATTTTTTGGCCCTATCCTAACCTTACACTACCTTTGACAAGTTTCTCTGACTATTTCTCTTTCCTAACCTCACATCAAGTACCTACCTTGGAAAGGTCCTATCCAAGACCACGGACTTGAGCATGGATTTTCCTACCAAAATATGATACTACATCGTTCATTTTTCTAAACAAACAACTCAGCATGATTGGAATCGACCAAGAAAATTTCTATAACCCCCCCCCCCCCTCTCACAAAATTTGTTGGTTTACGTTCCAATGTACCTACGTTGAATCCAAAAATCGAATAAAATTTTTTCAGTCCGTCCGGCATATCGTCCCTATACCTGGAAAACCATGTAAGTCGAGTTTATCAAAGTTTACAGGGGACACTAAAAACTAAATAATTCAGTTTTCATTCCACATGCAATAAGTTTTTTCGTTCCATTCCTTAAAACTGGTGGTAACGGTAGTACTTCAAAGAGCCTGAGGCTAATTTCATCAAAATTTACTTCAGCGAAAGAAAAAATGGACTTACATGCTTTTACCCAGCCTTTGACACCCGACTTACATGGTTTTCAATTTGATTTTTATGAAAATATACCCAGCTTGGGTTATTTAATAAAATTTACTTCATAAAATTTATTTAATAAAATTTACTTCATAAAAGGTTATTTAATAAAATTTACTTCATAAAATTTACTTTACTTCAGCGAAAGAAAAAATGGACTTACATGCTTTTACCCAGCCTTTGACACCCGACTTACATGGTTTTCAATTTGATTTTTATGAAAATATACCCAGCTTGGGTTATTTAATAATCATTTTGACTCAAGGAGCCTTAAATTTGGACTGCGTATTAGTCAACGCCTATGAATTTTCATTTAAATATTTTCCTTTTGCATCGATTTGGGTATTTGGTGTAACCTTGAAACCTGGAGAACAAAATTGAATAATATTCCTAATAATTATTATTAGGAATATTATTCAATTTTGTTCTCCAGGTTTCAAGGTTACACCAAATACCCAAATCGATGCAAAAGGAAAATATTTAAATGAAAATTCATAGGCGTTGACTAATACGCAGTCCAAATTTAAGGCTCCTTGAGTCAAAATGACAGTCTTCAAACTTAATATTACTAGAGTTGAGCAATAAATTATTCAATACACTACCAATTCCTCAATTACCATTTCTTAAATTACAACCATTACTTATAGGAACACTTTACCTATCACAACAATAACTAGGTAGGTATGCATTGATTAAGTGTTAGGCAACTAGGTACTTTTGTTTTATTAAAACAAGGGATGAGCTAGGGATGGGTTAGGGGTTGGAGATAGGTCAGGGCTGGGTTGGGTTAGAGATGGACTATGGATGGGTTAGGAATAGGTTGGGGATGGGTTGGGTATGGGTTAGGGGTAGGGATAGGTCAAGGCTGGGTTAGGGATGAGCTGGGGATGGGTTATAGATTGACTAGGGATGGATTGAGGATAGGTTAGGTGTGAGTTAGGTTAGAGATGGGATGGGGGGTTAGGGGTAGGTTGGAGATGGGCTAGGGACGGGTTAGGGGTTGGGATAGGTCAGGGCTGGGTTGGGGATGGACTAGGGATGAGTTAGGGACAGGTTGGGTTAGGGGTTATAGATAGGTCAGGGCTGGGTAGGGTATGAGCTGAGGATGAGTTAGGGATGGATTAGGGATGAGTTAGGTATGGATTATGGATTGGTTGGGTGTGGGTAAGGGGTTAGCGATAGGTCAGAGCTGGATTTCAGCAACATCAGCATTACAGCTAGGTCAAACAGCCAACAAATCAATTAATTCATCTGAAATTATCCTTCTAAATAATGTAAAAAATATTTTGAAACATTGCGGAAAAACACGTAGGTAGGTCGTGATCTTAAGGTTGGCCACAGTATGGAAAATCACGAGTCTGCAGAACACAAGGAGTGGAATTTATTGCTGAAATTGAGACTTATAAAAAGGTTTCTATTTATGATCACTTTCTCCGAACTCCATTTATGAATTTTGT
Organism: Apolygus lucorum; assembly: GCA_009739505.2. Classification (NCBI taxonomy): domain Eukaryota; kingdom Metazoa; phylum Arthropoda; class Insecta; order Hemiptera; family Miridae; genus Apolygus; species Apolygus lucorum. Next base: position 40,379,581 of record CM019178.2, read on the forward strand.
AAACTTTTACATGAAAAAAAAGAAGAAAAAACTGACTATCTTTGATGGTAACTTGCCACCAGCGTGAGCTGCTCATTTATGAAGGCATACACAGGACTTACATGGTTTTCCGGCGAAAAAAGAGGTTACCGACTTACAGGTTTTTTCTATTCCTTCTGGATGAAAAACTATTCATCAGATTGGAAAACGGCTTCACTAATCAAGCGACCCTAATTTACCTAAAAAGCTCAAAACCTTATTTTCGAAAAAATATCGACTTACATGGTTTACCAGGTATAGGGACGATATCCTTTTCTTAGCAACCATGGACACATTTCGTTGAAATTTGCTATACGGGCTCCATTTGGGGTCTAGTTGTGCCGCGAAACTTTCGGTTGATATCAGTCACTTCTAAGGGGTGAAAATTAAGGGTTGAAATTTTCAAGAGTGCCCTAGCTCGAAAACTCTCGAAACAAAGGTATCGTTTTTTCACCAATTTGAAACAGTATTACATTTTTAAAAGATACCATCCGGAGCTCTGTCGGACAAACCGTTCGCTCCCTACGATATAAGGGTCATTTCAAAATTTGGGGTTATTTCTTGTCACGCAGCTTTTGTGAACACTCTATTTGTCTTGGAAATTCAGAATTTTTTCTGGGAGATACAGCAGGTTGGTGTCTACAAAGATCACATAGAATGAATTTCACTAATCAATTAACTCAGATAATTAAAAATCATTAATGATCCCAATTCTCTCTCCCTACACCTGTCACAGAGGGTAGGTTGGGAACTTTGAAAATTTTTGGAGAACTCTATATTCATATTTTAATTTAAGTAAAAAACGTTATTGGTCCAGGATACTCTCTTCTTCAGGAATAAATTAGAAACGAACGAAAATTCCATGAATTGGAAGGGTTTTTTGCTATGTTTTGATGCTGTCACAAGGTTTTATTCTCTCTCCCTACAATTTTTTTGAAATGCCTGCCCACTCCTGGAAAACGATTATTTTGTGTCAAGAAAAACAAAAGTGAACACTGCTGCAAGATGGCTTCCGAAGCTACTGAAGTTTGTTGAATTTCCAAGCTCCCAGTTGTGTGGGTTATGTTGCGAAGTGTTGAAGCTTTGAGAGTAGGTAAATACTCATCAGGGTAAGTGTTCAACTAAGTTTAATTAAACTCAAATTACAATTATGAATGCCATAGTGTCATGTATTTTTTCTAACGTTCAGAATCAATAATGGTGAGGCCAGTAGAGAGTGATAACCTCACAAATCTCTCTCCCTACAACCTCTCTACCTACAACTTCTGGGAAGAGGCTGGTTTGTAGGAAGAGAGATGGAATTGCAGGGAGAGAAGTTTTTTTTTTTCAAAGCCGTTTACATTTTTAAGAGTTACCTGAACTATTTACACCGTTGGGTCATATAATTCTGACTTTTCATTAACCCACATTTTACGAAAGATTAGACTGATTGAAAGACTTGAAGAATCTGATAATTCTGATGTACCTAGATTATAGCTTCGGACTGTGATTGCGATAAGTAAAAGAGACTCCTAAACTAAGATTCTCGTATTTTGAAGGAATAAAAAGGTTTCATGAGTTCAACTCACACTTGGTTTTCTCTCTCCCTACAAAGTCGAAATTATGGAAAAAAATTCAAAATTCTATGAATTTGAAACTACTTGATAAAGTGTGCGCCCACTTCAGGATCTGCCTCAGTGGCCAAAACAAAGGACGTTTACGGGGGAAAAAACATAAAAACTTCAACAATAATTTATGGAAAAGTTCGAGGACAAAATAACCCCAAATTTTGAAATGACCCATAAATCAGAATTCGATAAATCAGAATCGCGAGTATGAATCCGTTGAAATTTTAGCTAACCAAAATGCGATCGCTGTTCGATTCTTCGAGTTGTATTCAGTTTTGCTCCCTTTGCAACCAGTAATAAAATCTTCCATATGAAATTCAATATTTTCGGAATCGACTGTGAAGTGTTTATTTCTTCCAAATAAACTTGATTGTGAAGGTAACAATGTCGTAGGTTGGTAGTAAGTCACAATGGCGAACCAGTTATCTTTGCAGACGAGTGATCTAGGAAAATAATAAACCTTTGAGGAATAATTTTCTGCGTTTTTCGTAAAGAGAATTGTCAAAGGTTGGTAACTTACATTTGTAAGATGAAATCTGTGCTGAGATAGCAAAATTTGATACGTCACCTTTTCTAATTTTTTCAGGGCAACAATTTGAAAGTTTACCTACCTCTCAAAAATCGGGAAATTCTCTCATGTTATTGTTTTTTCTACAGTTGCTCGAAGTAAATAGTCGTTAAGTAGTTGTATGGTTTTCGATATCAAATCTACTATCATTAGAAGGAATTTTCTACATTTTCGTAAAACACTCCTGACATACGTTTTTGCCACCTTCCAAATTACTCGAGTTTACCATTTTGGTCGTTGACGTCTATCAGTCATTCTTCAAATTATCAGTTTCCAGACGAAGTTCTGCGTAAATTGAATAATTTTGATAAAATTGGATAGGTAGGTACTCAATAAAAAGATATAGGAAAATTAACTTACCATTCTTTATTATCAATTCAATTTTGCTTCCGAGACTACCAAGGTAGCGGAAGCTTTTTTTCACTTTTCAAGGTTAAAAAAAAGTTCTCCAAAATCAAAATTTCCACTCGCGTTTTACGTTTCAGACCTTCCTGAACGATTTTGGTTCCGCGTCTGTCTGTCTGTCACGAATTCCTTGCCACAGCCATAACTTCCACAATTCTCGTCCGATTTCAATGAAATTTTCAGCGATTGTTCGGGTTGGCTTGTAAAATCCCCTATAAAAATCATCACCCCCGGACTGATAGTACCTGCTGCGCATGCTAAAACGTTAATTCCTTGTAACAGCCATAATTTCTACATTTCTCATCTAATTTCGGTGAAATGTTCAGGATTTGTGCGAGTTGGCCATACCTTCCAACAATGTAGAGTCCCCTGAGAGGGTAGTGGAAAGTACTTAGAGATTGATGTTTTGAGATCAACTACTATGCATCGGATGTTCTATACAATTTTAAAATTGGACGATGGCAACAAGAAACAATGGACATGTTACATTCTGCCATCTTCCGATTTGCTCATTCTTGACATAACACATTCGGCTATTTCATTTTCCGTACCACTTAAGGAGGTTTAGGCTCCTGATCGAGGTATAAATGTCTTGAATATACCATAATATACTAGAGGAAGCAAAAATACCAATTTTGGAAAAAAGAGATATCACATTTTGCCATCTTAGCACAGAAATACCTTATCGATAATGAAAACTCACTTAGTAGTCAGTTGAGGCTTCACACTTCACCCTACGTTTACGGGGCACTTTGTCTCACTTCACCTCTCACTTGAATCGATGACAATATCCGACTGTCATCCACGAAAAAAGGATTGCCCATGAACACGACACAAGTACGAAGCGGTTTGACAAATTAGCGGAACTGAAAAAATCACACAATTTACTCACTAATAAGTGCCAAGCAGTTCACGAGTTGAAGGAGAACTGATTTGTTTGTGGTCAAGGGAGAGTGTAGTAGGTATGTCATATTGGGTAGTACGTGGTGGGGAGTAGTTCTGAGAACCAACCTTGAGCCAAGCAAAGGATCTTTGGTAGGTACCTACTAGCTTCCGGGAAAAATGTGTATACGGGCAGACTGCAGACATTTGCCTCCCTCCATCTTGCTACCTGAACCAGGCACGACCCTTTCAACTCAGTCAGTTTCATCAATTTTGGAAGATCAGTGAGTTGGGGGGGGGGGTCGTACCCTTCTCCACCCGAAATGAATTAAGAGTAGTTGGAAACCAAAGATATTGATTATTATTTATTTGAAAATCAGATTTATTGAATTTCAAAGCATCTTATGCGCCACACTTGCAGGTATCCACTTTTCTTCACTAAAAATATTCTTCTTCCATTAGCTTATCATAACCAGTACCTGAGTACCTATCGATCAAAACTCGAGGTAAATATTGAAGGAATCATTCATGTGCGTAACTTATGTTTCAACAAAGTAAAATTATTTCATTCTGCAGTTCAGATTAGAGGAAAGGATTGTTCATCCCTTCGTGCAGAAATCCTTACTGCAATGTTCGACCAAATCGAGAAGGGGGTGGTTTTTACGTTTCAGTGAATATTCAAAGAAAACGAAGTTATTTTCTGTTGGTTTCACCGAATCATGCAGGTTGGGACCTCCTCCAGGCACTGCCCCAACTTAAGAACAGAGTCCTATTACTGGGTTAAGGGGGTCTCAGTCGATCGCCGTTCGTTCTTAGTATTTCGTCAAAAGGAAGGCGCAAAAACTTGAAAAGTTGTAATTAAATTTGAAATTCTAAGGGATTTTAGAAATTCATTAGTGCACGGCCCTAGGGAATTGAAAATCTGAAATATTGCCGCCGGAATCCTCAAAATCAAACAATAATTGCCAAAGAGAAATGGGAAAAACTACCGAATAAACGGGTTTTCCCAAGTTTTTCCCTTATTTCTTTGGCAATTATTGTTCGATTTTGAGGATTCCGGCGGAATTATTTTAGTTTTCTAATTCCCTAGGGCCGTGCACTAATAAATTTCTAAAATCCTTTAAAATTTCAAATTTAGGTACAACTTTTTAAATTTTTGCGCCATCGATTTCGTGAAATACTAACCCGGAACGAGGAACAAACGACGACCGACTGAGACCCCTTCTGAGGTCCCTTCATGTATGAAGAAGAAAACATCAAGGAAACTCAAACAAGAAAATTAACGATAATTTCTGATAAAATCAATAATTTCGATAATTCAATCAATTTGATAATATCTGATAAAATTACAAAGTAACGTTACTTTTTGACTCCGCTGATGACTTCATCTTCAATCAATTCTGATCGTAAAACCTTGTTCACCAAATAACGTTTAAAAGTCATTTTTGCGTTATATCGCTGAGGTCTCAGTCGGTCGCGCGTTCCGGGTTAGTAATTCACGAAATTACTGGCTCTCAAACTTTAAAAGTTGTACCTAAATTTGAAATTTTCTAGGATTTTCGAAATTTATTAGTGCATCTAACTAGGGAATTGAAAAACTGAAAGATTGCCTCGAATCGAACAATAATTGTTAGAGAAAATGGAAAAACCCGTTAATTCAATTAGGTTTTAGGGGAGAGGGGGTTTGGTTTTCAGGTTTTTTAGGACGTCCCACAGTAAGACTTGGGCGTCCTTATGCGATCGATCTGGGGTGAAGTTGGACAACACACGACAGAAAAAAAAATAACCACACAGTAATCCGTTTTAGACCATTCTGAATCCAAATCCGCGAAAAAAACCATAGGTGTATGTCTGTGTGTGTGTGTGTGTGTATGTGTGTGTGTGTGTGTGTGTGTGTGTGTGACAAAATCTTGTGTCGTCTGCACAGGCCTTAGTACTCAACCGATTTTCCTGGTTCTTTTTTTGTTCGACGCAGAAAACTATCTAGTTGTGCACTACGTCGCCGGAATTTCGAATTTTGCCTTTTAAGGGGGGGAAAGGGGGGGGTTGATGCTCAAAAAACGTGCGTTTTTGGGCATAATCTTGTGTCGTCTGCCCAGGCCGCAGTTCTCAACCGATTTTTGTGGTTCTTTTTTTCATCGATGCGGAAAACTATCTACTTGTGCACTACGGCGCCGAAACTTTGAATTTTGCTTTTTAAGGGGGGGAAAGGGGGGGTTAATGCTTAAAAAACGTGCGTTTGCGGGCATAATCCTGTAAACTCTGCCCAGGCCTCAATTTCCAACCGTTTTGTGTTTCTTTTTTGATTGACTCAAATAACTTCCGAGTTTTACATAATTTCACCTGAGTACCAAAATTCGCAAGGGGAGGGGGCAAGTGGGGGATAATATTCATAAAATATCCGATTTTTCAATATTTCGGTTCCTTTACTGCTTACTAATTGTACACAACCTTTGAAATTGAGGACAAATTCTCATTATACCTCCGTATTTTCATGAATTATTCTCTGTACCACCATGGAACTAATAGTGGTGCCACCGTGGTGCCAGGACACCATAAACCGCATATTTCGTGTTTTTTTTTCTTTTTTTTTTTGTGTTTCACCTTGAATACGGATGTGAACCTCGACGGACCGCCTACTAAAACTAATAGATGAAAGTTCGATGTTACGACGTATTCCCGCTTCGGTGCCAGACTGGCACCATTGGTGAGGGAAGGGGGGGGGGGGGTGAACTCGAAATCGCATGTTGGGTATCGTAGATCATGGATTTTAAAATGCTCTTCAGATTCGAGGCTCCCATGCCACTAGAAATGTTTTGGTAGATAATGATAAGGGGGGGGGGGTCACTATTTCTTGCCTAAACTAATAAACCAAATTACATCCAGTGAAACAGTTTTATCGCTTACCAACTGGTTAACTGATCTAATGCTTATCCAATGGGACGTCCCCTGGAATGCATGCATTACTAAACAATATGTTTAATTTATTTATTTTTTTTTTATCCCAATGCCTTATTTTCAATATGATTGATCTAATCAATTTCTGCTGGGGTTTTAGATGAATGCCGGTGCGAACCAATAACATGAACCGATCTCAAGTTCAAGAAGTAAAAAAAAAAGCCTAATTTTGTAAAAACTCACAGAGGCTTATGCTGAATTTCGTGACTTCTGCTTTATTGGCATAGTAAACTAAAATTCTCCTCGTCTAAACGACTTATCTCAACATACGGAATTAGCACGTATTTGGTCTTTTCGGGTGAAATTTGGTAATCACCGCGATTTTGGGTTTTCCACCGGGGTAATGTGTCCACCCTCCCCTTTCATCGAAACCAAATCTGACTATTGTTGATTATTTAAATATCAATCAATCAGCATTTAGTAGGGGAATTCTCCCCTGTGAGGGAACTTAATTGCCCTCCTCCTGACTTGTCAGCTCCGACCAGAGTATACCACGAACTCTGATGTATTTCTAGCGATAATATCCTGGACAATTGGGCATTGCATCAACATTACAACAGGTGGGTGAGGGAGGTTGTAGGTGTAGGCTGGTAATAAACTGATTGAATCGTCAGAATTGAACGTTATCGAATATCAATCATTAGTCATCGCCTACGAGTCGTGTCGCAACCACCGGGGCTGCACTAAACGCGGCATGGATACTAAATATCGTTGAACAAGAGTATCCACACCACTGAAAAGCTACGCTTCGCCCATCATTGGAGTGTTTTTCGCTCTCATTCCAAACCTTCAAGTATTCAGAGCGCGTCATGTTTGCTGATCAATTGAAAAACCTGGAGAAAAGCTGAGTTGACGAGTCGAGGAATTCGGAACTGTTGCACCATAACATTGCCATTTTTACTGTAGAGACGGGTTTTCTAGTCTCACTAAATGGTACCCACAGTTTACGTGAAATATTACTATCTTTTACGAGTTCAATCTATAGGATTTGCAGATTTAATTAAACATTTTACTATATGAATCAAACCTTTTGCAAATGAGTCAAATCTTCTGCCAAAATAATCATTCATCTTTTTTCCAAAATAATTAAACTTGTTCTCGAAACAACTAAATCCCTAGCAAAAAGCTGATGGAATAAAAATAAATATGAGACAGCAACGAGTACGAAGACTGTGAGCAACGCTTGAAGTGGAGAATCTCATCACTGGAGAATCCACTGTCCTGATGGTATCCAGTTCCCAACAAATCTGTTATTCAAGAGGGATATAACTTCATAGCTATGCAATTCGTATACATACAACTCCATAGATTTTCGGTAGAGGTTTAATTGTTTCAAGAAAAGGACTAATTATGTTGAAAAAAGTTGAATTATTTTGGCAAAAGGTTTGACTCATATGGCGAACAAAAGTGTATTTATGTAGCATGAGCTAATATTCAGAGAAATCTTCGCCTTTTTCGAACGATGTAACTTTTGCAGATTCAAAGGTAATCGTCTTGAATCCTAAACCAAAACCAGATCCGAAGTAGAGATGGATGGTAGAAATGGAGAAATCTTAGTTCAAAAGAACCCTGGGTACAAACCCCCATATTTCCAGGTTTAAGGGAGTTCATGAGTCAAAATCGAAAAATTTTCAACTTTTTTGTTTTTATTTTTATAAAATTCTGCAGGTCTTTCCAGACATTTTGGTATATTACAACATTTAATTTGTGCAGTGGAAAACGGAGATATGAGTTTTCAAAGATTGAGGAGCCAAACGCTGTTTCCGGAGGATGGCTGTTCTCCGCTCCAGGAGCTACACTGCTCGTAGTTTCTGTAACTACCTACCGTTCTTTCGGTGTTCATAATTTCTTATAGAAATAGAATTCCTACACCATGCCACCAGCACTGGTCATTGTACCTATCTAAAAACAGAAAAACTACTAAGGTAGGAGCCATCTTGCAAATGGTAAAGAAAGTATGAAGCATCAAGTTATTCTCATACGAAACCGTAGAGAAAGCTGGGTGAAAATAGAGTTCAAATAATGCTATTGTTACGTCTTTCCTTTAACTCATACTCACGCTAGTAAACTCAACGATAAGTAATAAGTTTTGTTTGAGACAAGTAGGTACCAAACAAACAAACAAAGCCGGGAAGATATACGGAGAACGGGAGAAGCGAAAACCAAGCACAAGCACAAGAGATGTATTTTTCTTATCAGTAAGCGATATGACGAACCGATACTTTACCGGTGATAACACTTACTGATAAGAATCATGGGTAAGGAATAATCAGACCTCATCTTCAATGTCTTCAACATGAAATGATTCGCAATTGGATCGAATACCTCAAAAACGGGAACCTTTCACAAATCGCGGTTTTTCTCCAAACCGAAAAACCCCTGTTTTTCATCACTTAGGTACCTGTTTCTCGGCAACCAATAGAGCTGGCAACTTGATTTTTTTTATGTTGTCAAGGGGTCTTTATTACATTCACTGAACAAGTTTGGACGAAAAACTCCAAACAGAAACATGACTAGAATAAAAAAAAATCATAAACAAAAAACACGAAAAATTTGTTTTGCTATATTGTTTTTAGGCAAAATAATATTTGCACAACAGAGTTGAAACTCACTCAGTGGTTATATGAAGAGTGGACAAAGAATTTTAAAAAAATTTATGAAGATATCATGAATATATCCAGAGAAACAGGTACATGAAAAAGTGATAAATTAGAACCGACTCATGAACCCCCTTTCCCGAAAAACCAATTTTGCATCTGGCAGACAGACATGATCAGGTCCGATACAAGTGTTGTTTTGGGACTGGATTCAGAATGATCAGAAATAGTATATTACTCTCTTTTTTGAACCACTGAGAATCGAAAATAAGTATAGTTCGTAGATTCACCAACTACGATGAATTAATGTGATTTTGTGGTCACTTATTAACGTCCCAATGGTAATCCGAGAAGTATCCCGTGTTTGCATAGCCCCGCTGATCTAATCTGGCGGTTCAGCTTCTTCAGAGAAATGAAAGTGCTGAGGATTCATGTAGGGGAAAGCAAGAGAACTATTGTTAGTCTCGAGGTTAATTACTTGAGCACTTGAAACCGGCGGCGCTCCCTTTAGAAACACCCATCTGTCGGGGATTGAGGTTCGCCTCATCTTAACATCTGCAATTCTGCACTCCAATTTCCTCAAAGTGTATTACTATTAGCTCAAATTTCGATAGAAAATCTAGCATTTAAATGTTATTTAGTTTATGATGGATTGAAAATGCTAACCTTCTTCTGGTCTCAAATCATAGTAAATGCCTAAGCGATTTTGTTTACTTTCGCTATATCAGTGTGGAAGATGCTGGTCACCACAAAATCTTGGGCTAGTGAGTGGCTAGTTTGGTTGAGCTACACTTCAACCAAGAACAACGAGGTAATAGTCCTGATCTCTTGGTGGGATATGACTCCTACACCAAGAGGAGCCTTCATTATTGATGTCTCGGTGGCCTCCGTAGATTCATCAATACTGAAAAAATTCAGAGGTATGAAGGCTGCTGCAGCACTCGCCAACATACGACGAAATCAAAGGAGATGAGAGCAACGATTACCGGACGTGGGATATGACATGGCAGCTCAGCCAAGGATCTGGTACGAGTAGGCTGGCTACCCAATATTCATCCTAGAGTGAACCTCCCAAGACCTGACAGGAATTCAAAACCAGCATTCGAGGCTACACCAAGACATGCCACGGCTTGAGCAAGTGGCCCCCGTAGGACTTGGAGCTGAACTTAAATCCCAAGTGGAGGAAAAGCGTTGACTGGTGGCATAACCACAAGAGGCGCAATCCTCCCTCCATCAACTCGGGAACAAGTCAATCAACAATTCAATCTTGTACTTCACCTCTAAAATGTCCGGAGTCGGATCTCGGACCCTGAACCCAAGCTACCAGATCAATATGGCTGTTCCAAGGAATTTACGTATGCGCATGCGCAGTGGCTACAATCAGTCCGGGGGTGATGATTTTCATAGGGGACCATCTAAATACTAATCTGTAGCATCTCTGAAAATTTCATTGCAATCGGATGGAAAATGTGGAAGTTAAGGCCGTTACAAGGAATTCACGTTCGCGCATGCGCAGTCGCTTCTATCAGTCCGAGGATGATGATTTTCATAGGGGACCGTCTACACACCAACCCGCACAATCCCTGAAAATTTCATAGAAATCGGACAATAACTTCGTATAGTTATGCGCGTTACAAGGAATTCATGACAGACAGACAGACAGACAGACACACAGACACGGAACCAAAATTGTTCAGAAAGATCTAAAACGCAAAACGCGAGTGAAAATTTTGATTTTGGAGAACTTTTTTTCGTCCTTGAAAAGTGAAAACAAAGCTTCCGCTACCTTGGTAGACTCGGAAGCAAAATCAAATCTTATATTTTCAAAAGTTGAAGAGAGGGGTTTAAAAAAACGCCGAATGAACATTAATTCTGCTGATTCGTTTAGTTGTATAATGGCCCATTAGAATCCTATTTTTGATGGAAACATTTGGCTACCTACCATAAAACCTCGAAATGAAGCCACTAATTTCAAATTTTGCTTCCGAGTCTATCAAGGTAGCGGAAGCTTTGTTTTCACTTTTCAAGAACGAAAAAAAAAGTTCTCCAAAATCAAAATTTTCACTCGCGTTTTGAGTTTTAGACCTTTCTGAACAATTTTGGTTCCGTGTCTGTGTGTCTGTCTGTCATGAATTCCTTGTAACGCGCATAACTATACGAAGTTATTGTCCGATTTCCATGAAATTTTCAGGGATTGTGGGGGTTGGTGTGTAGACGGTCCCCTATGAAAATCATCATCCTCGGATTGATAGTAGCTACTGCGCATGCGCAAACGTGAATTCCTTGTAACGGCCATAACTTCTACATTTTCCATCCGATTTCAATGAAATTTTTAGGAATGTTACATATCAAGATTTAAATGGTCCCCTATGAAAATCACCACCTTCGGATTGATAGTAGCTACTGCGCATGCGCAAACGTGAATTTCCTTGTAACGGCCATAACTTCCACATTTTCAACTCGATTTCGATGAAATTTTCAGGAATTATGTGGATTAGGTTGTAGATGGTCCCCTATGAAAATCATCATCCCCGGACTGATACAAGCGACTGCGCATGCGCAAACGTGAATTCCTTGTAACAGCCATAACTTCCACAATCTCAATTCGATTTCAATGAAATTTTCAGGGATGTTATAGATTACTATTTAGATGGTCCCCTATGAAAATCACCACCTTCGGACTGATAGTAGCCACTGCCCATGCGCAAACGTGAATTCCTTGTAACAGCCATAACTTCCACAATCTCAATTCGATTTCAATGAAATTTTCAGGGATGTTATAGATTACTATTTAGATGGTCCCCTATGAAAATCACCACCTTCGGACTGATAGTAGCCACTGCCCATGCGCAAACGTGAATTTCCTTGTAACGGCCATAACTTCTACATTTTCCATCCGATTTCAATGAAATTTTCAGGGATGTTACAGAGTAGTGTTTAGATGGTCCCCTAAGAAAATCATAGAGAATTGTTTTTCATAGAGGGATTTATTCAAAGAGGGATGGTCTCCTGTGAGAATCTCAAACTTTTTCATGACAAGTTTAATAGCTTAGAGGAAAGAGTCTCGATTTGAGCTCCAGGGGTCGCGGGTTCGAATCCCAGCCGAAGCTAAGAATTTTTTTGATCCAATCACATCCTAGTCACTTAATTTTTCATCCGAATTTGATGAAATTTTCTAGGATTGTCCAGATTAGCGTGTAGATGGTCCCCTATGAGGGTAGTGAAAGGTACTTAGAGATTGGTGTTTTGAGATTAACTACTATGCATCGGATCATCTATACAATCGGGTTATGGGTACGAGGAAGCTATGTGCCACACCCACTTGGCAGACTTTTTGGGCTTTTATTAGGTAGGTACTCCATTCCGGTGCCAGGAATGGCAGTCGGACAAAAATCCAACCTGAAATGATTGTTTACTTTACTTTACTTTTTACTTGTTTACTCCTTTCCGGTGTACATCATAACAACAAAATATTTGCGCCAAAATGTTGAGGTTTTCCAGCTGGAAACGTTCCCCCATCAAACATTTTGGTGGGAAAACACACATTGCTCTCATTAAGACCTTAATGGATCATTTTCAATCGTTGGGCTTGTAGAACGATCTCGTCGGAACTTTCATTTTGGACCTCACTCCGACTCCAGCATCTGCTAACCGAACTCCTAGTCAAAGATGGGATTTATGGGTGATGACCTAATCATCGAGTATCCCCTCGTTAATGACTCACGCTCGAAAAAGTCAGACGCCTTTTAAGGGAGAAAAACCCACACAGAGGATGATCGGACCAGTCACGATCTCCAGGTTTTAATAGCCAAGTAGCACATTCGCCCGTGCATTGCACAGGATCGATAAATGACTGAGCAAATGCAGAGGTGGGATTCCATGGAATTTGAAAAAATATGTTTTGAAAAAACATAGTTTTTAGCTGTTACAACTTCTTGGTTATTTCAGAAGTTCATTTTTGGAACTCCTTGGTACATTTTTGAAGATAGAGCAGATATTCAACTCAAACTCGGAGTGAATTTTTGGGTGACATCCAACATGATTATTGATTTCATCTCGGTCCGATTTTCCCTATCTCACCCATCAAGAAGATTTGGAAGCTTTCTATTCGTTCAGCACGTCGAAAAAATTCGGGTCCGTTTCAGAGCTTTTTGATCAACTTTGGCTTCGTGTCTGTGATTTGTAGTCAATCCATGTTCAGGGCATAACTACAAGAAACCATTGTCCTCATCGAGTAGGTATCGATTCCATTGATCACTAAACAATGCTAACCTAACCTGTGTTATCCAGTTAGCGTCCGGCAGAGATGGGCGAATTCTTATTCATAAATACGATTATGAATACAAATCATATCTGCGACTTAATGATTTTGAATACGAATACAGGTATGAATATGAATATGAATACGAATACAATCGTATTCACACTTTGAATACTATTTTCCCCCGTATTCGTATTTTGAATACGATTTTATGATTTTTTCTATGATTTCCCCAAAAATCGAATTTTTACAACGATTTTTCCTGAAAATCATACTTTTTTTTAAATGATTTTCTTCCGAACTCTGGGAATATTTCTGACCTAACATTGTCAAAATAATCAATCGAAATTCGAGACGCTCACCAATTCTTATAGGATTTTCACGCAGAATAGAATGAGACCAACACCAGGTCGCTACGACCAACTGAATAGAAAGTACGACGAAATTTCCGCAGAAAATCGTATTTTTTTAAACGATTAGCACTGGAAATCATTAAAAAATTATGATTTTTACCGGACATTTCGTCGTACTTTCTATTCGGTTGGTCGCGCACCAGGTATTGGTGTGGTCTCATTCTATTCTGCGTGAAAAATCCTATAAGAATTGGTGAGCGTCTCGAATTTCGATTGATTATTTAGACAATGTTAGGTTATAAATATGTCCAGAGTTCGGGAGAGAAAATCATTTAAAAAGTATAATTTTCAGGGAAAATCCTTTAAAAAATTCGATTTCTGGGGAAATGATGGAAAAAATCATAAAATCGTATTCAAAGTATGAATAAGATTGTATTTGTATTTGTATTCATATTCATACCTGTATTCGTATTCATAATCGTAAAATCGCAGATATGATTTGTATTCATAATCGTATTTATGAATAAGAATTCGCCCATCTCTGGCGTACGGCATTTTAATTAGCGAAGAAAATTGCAATTGCGGGATATTTATGACAAAATATGTAACAGGATTTGCCATTTGAATAATACTCTTTACCAAATCTACTAAACCAATTTTTTTAAAGTTCTTTCTACTAGTAGGTAATTTAATTTTTTTTTTTTTTGAGAAATGTTCATTATTTCATGTTTAATTGTTTTTGCAATCACATTATATCATTTCTTACTAGGTTTAATTCAAACGCCAAATCAGAATTGCGGATTGAATGCACAGTTTAGAAATTGTAGCTGCCCCTCACCCCTATGAATGTTACTAGAGGCGAGTGTAAACGCCGAAGCTTTCATTAGCGAATCGAGACAACTCAATTTTGAAAGGGATCGCAAGATTGAATGAAGTCGGGAGTCCTCGCCAGGGGCGCTCAAGTACATACTTACTTATCTATAATAGTATAGTTGGGCCGCACAATCACTTGAGTCAAGATCATCAGGGTGAAGGCAACTTACCGACAAAAGACTAGCGAACAGCCTTTGAAAACGCGACCTTGATATTTTCAATAGTTTCAACTAATCATCTTTAAGACGTTAATATACCTACTCATTGTTCCATTAAATGAGTAAATTTTACTCATGCGAGATGAGTTGAATTGTAAAAACCAACCGTAAATTGTAAATCATGGACAGATTTGGTTAAAATTCGGTATATGGAAACTAGTTTTGCCATAAAGCTTTTGGTTGATGTCAGTCACTTCTAAGGGGTGAAAATTAAGGGTTGACATTTTCAAGAGTGCCCTAGCTCGAAAACTCTCGAAATAAAGGTATCGTTTTTTCACCAATTTGAAATAGTATTGAATTTTTAAAAGTTTTTGAGACGACCTGGAGCTCTAGGGTGGGGCAAACCGTAGGCAAAACCGTAGCAAACCGGAGGCTTGCTGTAGGGCTCCCTACGAGAACTTACGATTGTTGGACTTACGATAGATCAGAAACACGAGTGTGAATCGCAAAAGAGGCATAATCCCCGTTCAAATTGTATCTGACCAAAATGCGAACCCTGTAGGTACGTGGTAGGTAGGTAGTATCTACGATTGATAGGTGGTGATTATAGCAAAGCCGAGTTCTTTGCAGACGAGTGATCTATATAGAAAAATAATAAACCTTTGTGTAGTAATTTGCAGCGTTTTTTCATTGTTTTTGACTCCCAACTCCTGTCCAGTCAATTTTTTAAATTATTGAGACCAGGAACTGCAAATTGTTGTGTAACATACCATGTTATTTTTCTTTTAGTATAATTTAATAATTTTTGTATTATTATTGGCATTATATTTATTTGTAATTCAATAGAAACCATTATCTAACAAAATTTAAAAATGAAACATTGGATTTTTACGATTATATTGCTAATTTTTTCCAATATAAAAACAGTAACGTAATTATGAATTTGTTTGCAACACCCATGATGAATTTTCACTTTTTTGGCGTGTATCTAAGAATTTTTTTCTAAATTATATCACGATGGTCAATGTGCTTCCTCCTAGGGCCCAACCCCAAACTTTTCCTCAAAATTAAGAAAAATTGAGCAATCGGATCGTGAGAAATTGGCGTTCAAGTAATACCATTACGTTTCGACAACTACTGGAGTCCTTGTCCACCTTCATTCCTTCTACAATGTTCAATAAAGTGTTTTGACATTTTCATGTCTTTCATATGGCACATAAAAATCGACCATCCGACTCAGTTTGGGCAAGTCCATAACATATGGTTAGGAAAACGCTTGCATACGAGTCTGCAACACATTGAAACATTTTCATGCTGATCTGGGAGCTCGATTTTCGACTCAGCTGATCTGGGAGCTCGATTTTCGACTCAGCTGAACTGGGAGCTCGATTTTCGACTCAGCTGATCTGGGAGCTCGATTTTCGACTCAGCTGATCTGGGAGCTCAATTTTCGACTCAGCTGATCTGGGAGCTCGATTTTCGACTCAGCTGATCTGGGAGCTCAATTTTCGACTCAGCTGATCTGGTAATATCAAACTGTAAAGTACCTACCTACCTAACAACTTCACTTCTGATGGTCATAATCATCATTGTGGCGACTTGGGACAAATTTCGTCGCATCAAATTTCGTGACGATTTTTTTTTATGTGCCATATGAAAGACATGAAAATGTCAAAAAAAAATCGTCACGAAATTTGATGCAACGATATTTGTTGCAACGATATTTGTTGCAACGATATTTGTTGCAACGATATTTGTTGCAACGATATTTGTTGCAACGATATTTGTCCCAAGTCGCCACAATGATGATTATGACCATCAGAAGTGAAGTTGTTAGGTAGGTAGGTACTTTACAGTTTGATATTACCAGATCTTTCATATGGCACATAAAAAAAAAATCGTCACGAAATTTGATGCAACGATATTTGTTGCAACGATATTTGTTGCAACGATATTTGTTGCAACGATATTTGTTGCAACGATATTTGTTGCAACGATATTTGTCCCAAGTCGCCACAATGATGATTATGACCATCAGAAGTGAAGTTGTTAGGTAGGTAGGTACTTTACAGTTTGATATTACCAGATCTTTCATATGGCACATAAAAAAAAAATCGTCACGAAATTTGATGCAACGATATTTGTTGCAACGATATTTGTTGCAACGATATTTGTTGCAACGATATTTGTCCCAAGTCGCCACAATGATGATTATGACCATCAGAAGTGAAGTTGTTAGGTAGGTAGGTACTTTACAGTTTGATATTACCAGATCTTTCATATGGCACATAAAAAAAAAAATCGTCACGAAATTTGATGCAACGATATTTGTTGCAACGATATTTGTCCCAAGTCGCCACAATGATGATTATGACCATCAGAAGTGAAGTTGTTAGGTAGGTAGGTACTTTACAGTTTGATATTACCAGATCAGCTGAGTCGAAAATTGAGCTCCCAGATCAGCTGAGTCGAAAATTGAGCTCCCAGATCAGCTGACTCGAATATTGAGCTCCCAGATCAGCTGAGTCGAAAATCGAGCTCCCAGATCAGCTGAGTCGAAAATCGAGCTCCCAGATCAGCTGAGTCGAAAATCGAGCTCCCAGATCAGCTGAGTCGAAAATCGAGCTCCCAGATCAGCTGAGTCGAAAATCGAGCTCCCAGATCAGCTGAGTCGAAAATCGAGCTCCCGATCAGCTGAGGCGAAAATCGAGCTCCCAGATCAGCTGAGTCGAAAATCGAGCTCCCTGATTAGCTGAGGCGATGTAGTTCATGTGGTCGGGAGGGGAGGGGGGGGGGGGCATGAAAATGTTTCAATGTGTTGCAGACTCGTATGCAAGCGTTTGTTATAGTTTGGTTTGGTATAGTTTGGCCTTGGAGTTTTTTTTGACATTTTTCCTCTCTCTCAATACCTCACTGTTCGTCCAATGTTGACGACATTCGTAGGGGACCGTTCTCAAGCTACTTGGCACTGACAATTCGCACCCGTCCTAGAATAAAGGCACAACTCAAAAAATGGGGTTTTTGAGTTATAACTGGGAAAGCATTGCTGAAGGTGTCTACTACATTCGTAGATGACAGGCATTTTGCGGTCTTATTAAGGGACCGCTTGAGAGCACTACTTTCTTTGTTCGACGGAGGAGGGGTAAACGTTTGGAACATAGAGCCAACCAAAAAACTCGCCTGAAAGTATCGTGAAATTTGAGTTGCATCTTTTTTCTTCGAGCAGATCAGATGAGTTTTTTTTTTTTTTTTTTTTTTTTAGCAAACACTTGGTGGAGCTCTCCTAGAAGGCTCTTGGGGTGGCTGATGATATTGATTTTTTGGATTATTACTTACTTGTACTTGCAATTACTTAATTAGTTTTTTTACTAATTTCTAAGGTAAAATTGAAATTCCTAAAATTTGAGGTTTAATAAATTTGTGTTATTAGAGTAAAATTGGCGATTTTAAAAACTGAAATGTCTCATAAATTATAGCCCCAAAAATTAGGAGGATTTTATAAGAGAAGTCGTGATTGATTGTTAGAGTGTCATACTTGCATGATAATTATGCTATGGCTCATTAAGAATCAATCTGATGAAGACGAAATTATATTAAAATTCTCCATTAAATTCAAACTTCTAGACAGCCAACTATTCCTGCACCAAGTACAGTCCAGCAGAGGCCATAGAAGATTCCAAACCATTTTGGGTTATGTTCATTATTATTGTTGACGAACGGGTAATAATTTTCCGTTGGGAAACACAAGTAAGTAATTATCTTTACTAGTGGCTCGGAAAGTTTTAATTTGGTATAATTGGGTAAGGTACCATTTCAAAATATCTTAGAGAATGTTCGGTTAAAAAAGTATCAACTCGAAATTTGACCAAAATTTACCCCCCTCTTGGCCACTAAACAAAAAATTATCTATTTCTCGCCATGAAACATTAGCTCAGATGTTACAGTACACATTTATGCAACAGTAAATGTTGGCGGTTCGTTTCTATTGAGTGGAACCGCAAGCCAATGGGCTTCAAACTTCAATCACAATTTCCCAAAAATCACGTTTTTTGAGTTGTGCCCTTATTCTAGGACGGGTGCGAATTCATGGAAAACGGACTATGATTTTCGTTTTATGAAACGCACCTCAATGCACAATGGCGATAGAATTTTGATTTTGAAGGACCCAAATGTTTCCGACCGAGCGCGAATACGAAGCGCTCACATCTTCAATAATATTGTAGCAAAACAAAGGAGGTACGGTATTATTAACTTTTATCCCGCCCTGTAGGAGAACCACAATGACTGCCTCACACGAACCAATAGTCACAATTTGGTTTTTAATAAAATCGCCCTTTATCGGGGTTATCCTTGATTGAAGCGTCCATTAGGCGAAAAAAACCCTTTAAATAGAACTCTGACACTGTTGGCATTACGCTCGAAATCCCGAGTAAAAATAAACACTTTTAAAATTTAAACATGAGGCAGGCGCACAAGTCTATGCCTACACAAAACTTAGACGCCAGAGATATGCGAGCCTTTTGCCAGTTGTGCGCTCATCAGTTTCATCTTGTATTTTTGGACTTGATGTATCACGTCGAGAATGTCTCTAGTAAATTTAATCACCTTGCAGTCCATCAAAGTACGTTGAAATACATATCTTCCAAGTTTGGTGAAGCCTTAGAGTCCACCAAAGTACTTCGAGATATGTATAATGTATATCTTACAAGTTAGGTGGGCAGTAGAGTCTCCTCACTAAGATGACATGGGCGCTTAGAGTCCATGACATGGCCAACATGACCAACACATCGTGTTGGTTCAAAAATGGCATCCTTGATTCGAAAATCGCTGCATTGATATGAAACAAGAACTTCTCGATTAATTTTCCTACATTTAGAAACAACAAGGTAAATAAAATTCTTTCCAATCTTGATGATTTATCCGAAAAACTCATGATGATTGATCGGAAACGCAAAATGCGAGTACAAACCAACTTAGATTTTGATGAACCCAAATTTTTTTTATCAATTGCTGAAAATATAAGCCTTACAAGACACACACACATTTTGGAAACCCAAAACCCCTGGGGGAAGCACAAAATTATGAGCTCCTAAACCAAAGTTTTCACTCACATTTTGCGTTCCTAAGCTTTCTTAACAACTTTTGAATAATTTTATGAGAATTTCATCAAAAACGCTGCAAATTATTACACAATGGTTTATTATTTTTCTATATAGATCACTCGTCTACAAAATCACCAACCATCCAATATGAAGAAAAAAAAATCCCAAAAAAAAAAAAAAATCAAAATCACCAGCTATCGATTGCATTTCGGTCAGCTCTAATTTGAACGGAGATTAGGCCTCTTTTGCGATTCACACTCGTGTTTTGATTTATATATACATATATTTCAATATAAACCCTTAAATTTTCGTTGGGAGCGAACGGTTTGTCCTACAGAGCTCCGCGTGGTCTTAAAAAATTCTAAAAATTCTATAGAATCTTAAATTGAAGGAAAAACAATACCTTTATATCGAAATTTTTTGAGTTAGGGCGTATTCAAAATTTCAAAATTGATTTTGGAACCCTTAGAAGTGACCTACATCAACCAAGAGCTTCGGGGCACAACTAGACCCCAAATGGAGCCCACATACCAAATTTCATCAAAATCGGTCAAAAGTGCCGCGTACGGCGGACGGCCGGCCAAATTTTTATTCGATTTTTGGATTCTACGTACCTTGAAACGTAAACCATCAAATTTTGAGGGGGTGTTAAAATTTTTTTTTCTTGGTCGATTCCAAAGGATTATTGAAAATAATGAACCAAAATGAACTGCTCTTCATTAGATTTATCCATTTTACCCCTCCTAATTCTATAACTCCTTGTTATACTAAGAAAGAAACTATACTGCCCCCACCCCCCATACTTGGTCAAATTTTATACCTAATTTCCTTACCGAGAAAGTAGGGAGTTAATTAATCTGGATTACTAGAGATCAATATTACCAACATGAAAGTACCCAAGCGCCAAAACAATTTTTTAAAGTCTGCAATGAGGGTGTGGCACATAGCTTCCTCTACCCATAACCCGATTGTATAGATGATCCGATGTAGCTATTCTCTTAGAGCTATATTAGCTATAGCTAATCTCAAAAATCAATTTCTAAGTAGAACTAGTAGTATAGAATTAGTGTAACTAGAAATTATGGTTGTTACAAGGGTTTCACGTTTGGGCAAGCGTAGAGGAGTGGGGGGCACATTTGACAATGGCTGTTTGTCACACAAGATTTGAATTTTACCGCGATTTCGTGTTTTTGTATTGTGAAGAAGAAGAAGAAGAACCATTCCAGGTGAAAACCGTGCAGGTTACAAATCATCTAGTCCGCTCATGGCGGTTTGAGTGTTTGGACCCCTCAAAAGTAAGTTTTTTTTTCATTTTGTTTTTCGTTGATTACAGAGTGGATTCAGTTTTTTTTTCAAATGTAGCTCATCCAGTTTGTCTGTCGTATATGTCTCCATGCAAGTGTTTTCCTTGGATTCTTCAAAACAATTCATCGTTCGAGGTTGGCTTGGGTTTTACTGTAATGGCTACCTTCGGGGTAGTTTTGACAGTTTTGCTAGGGGAACATTTGACATATATTTTGACATATATTTTTATATACCTATGAAGTTTGTCAATGCTATGTTGATGTAGGATTTCGAATACCTACTCGATCTGACGTTTTTCAATAAACATCTTTGTTTTGATCATTATTTTTTGTTACTTCAATTCCTACATCCATAAAACTTGGTGTTCCTTTCAGAAAGAAGAGTGGGTACTCATCTAATTGAAATTGTGTTGGTAGTGTTGATTGTTACAGGCTGCAGGGTCTATAGTTGTTCTGTCTGACTCAACATTATTGCCAGATAATGATTTGCCGGACGTTCCATGGTTTTTTGGTAAGATTAGTTTAGAATTATGGTACTTTCTGTGAACTGTCAAAAGTGCCCCTTTCTCATGCCAATTGTGCCCCACCGGTGGGGCACAAATGTCACTTCCTAAGCATTTTGAAAATTTACAAAAAAAAAAAAAAAATACTTGGCAAGCAGATTGAAAAAGGAACGAGATGTATGTGGGTAGCAAAAATACCGTAGTTAACGATAGGAGAAAGAAATTCAAGACCTCTCGTTCTTTCAACCTTGTAGGATGGAAAATGCGAAAAGTGTCAAATGTGCCCCCCAATCCCCTAGATACTACTATCAATCTGGGCCAGTGGTTTTCATGTGGGACCATCTACACGCCAACCCTCACAACCCCTAACAATTTCTTTGAAATCAGACTACTACTTCTTTTAGTTTTGCCCGTTACAAGGACTTCATGATAGACAGACAGACAGGCACGAAACCAAAATTGTTCAGGAAGGCCTAAGACATAAAACTCGAGTGGATATTTTGATTTTGGAGAATTTGTTTTAGCCTTGAAAATGAAAAAAACTATGGCATCGCTATCTTAGTAGACTCGGAAGCAACAAGCTTAATGAGTAAAGGCCAGTTAACCCTATACTTCTCAACGTCTAATATACCATACGTATTTTCTGTTAATTATAGAAGATTTTTCAGTTTTACCGTGTATTTAGAAGGCCAAGGGTACACTTTAAGGGGAAAATTGGAACAAATATTCATAGGAAAACTGCCAAAATTTTAGATAAACTCATTACGTCTTCGATTGAGACTGCATAGTTGTATTTCTGTAAATTCACTTACTACTACTTTATCTAATTGGTGCAAGTAAGAAAGTATAATTACTAGCGATTCTTCCATTATTTTATTTTATAGATTATTTTTTTATCTTCAAATTTTGTTCTAATTGAAATAAAACGAAATATATTTTATTTAATAACACTTTTCATTCATCGGTGACTCGGCAGTGTACGATATACGCACTTTTACACCACATGTGTTGAAAACCTGCTCAAATTTGAATATTTTAGAAGATTTGACAATTTACCATATTTTGGAGGGCCTAAAGTACAATTTAGGAGGGAAAATTGTTAAGAATTGCCACGGGGTACTTTTGCCAAGTGCAGGGTTAAATGTGTGCACCTTGTAAAACCTGAGATGATAAGACAGTCATAATGTGTAGTGGAAAGTTTCAAAAACAGGTAAAAAAAAATTATTTGTTAATAAAAAAAAATCAAAAGAACCAGAGTCTCCACAAATGTACAATTTATTGATTAAGTTATGATAATAATTTGTATTAAGGTAGTTACGAAAATGGTACTATCCCAGTTTTACTCCTAATAAAACACGAAAAATTGGAACGAATAAAATGATTATTTTTACATCTATTGAACAACCAAGTAATGGAAATTAACAAGAAGAAAATTTGAGCCATGAAGAAGGTAATAAATTTACCGAAAGCTCGGCAAAGGAGTTTATTCCAAAAATTTTAATTTCATGATCTTTAAAATAACAGATAGGTAAATGTAATTCTAATTAAATTTCATTTTCAGTCATGATTTTTCATATTGAGAGTTTAACTATAAATTTATTTATAATCGTGACTAGAAACTCCATTATGATAGTAACTATCTTTCTGATGATAAGTAAGTAGATAGTTATAATCATGAGAAATATCTATACCTACCTACTATAGGTACATCATATAATATATGATGTACTTATAGTAGGTATAGATATTTCTTTCTTTTATTAGGTACATCATATAATATATGAGGGGTCCAGAGCACATTTTCGGGAAAATTGAGTTAGGGGTAGGAATGGAAACCTGATGGATGTGAAAATTTATTGCGAACGTAATAATATGCATCAGAGTTATACCATGGCCAAATCATGTGTTTCAAAAAAGACCCCTCAACGAAACAGGCAAATTGTTTGGAGCATTAAGGATATAATGTACTTAAAATCTTTGTGCTCCAAACTCATGACAGAAAGTGTTTAGAGCACTATGGATTTAATGGCACTTGTAACCTTTGCGCTCCAAACTCTTGACGAAAAATGTTAAGAGCATTTTGGATATAATGGCACTTATATTCTTTGCGCTCCCAACAGGAGAAGGATTTGCATTTAAGTAAGGCAGAAGCAGCTAAAAATAAAAAGGAGTCAGCAAGGATAATGGCTAAGGAGGACGAGACTTGTGCAGCTGTCTGCTTTGACCTGCAGAAAATGCTGCCTACACCTGTCCTAAGTTGCTGTTCAGCATACTACGCCAGGCAATCCACGATTTGGCTACTGGTAAAGCCCAGATGTTCATGTGGAATGAGGGCCAGGCCTCTCGAGGCTGTCAACAGATCGCTTCCTGCCTGCTGAAGTACATTGAATCACTTCCTGAGAATGTGACCCAGATCCGTGCATTTAGCGACAACTGTGGGGGACAGAATAGAAGCAAGTTAATCGTGAAATTCTGGCTTTTCATTAGTAATACGCGGATTGAGTCGGTCCACCATCACTTCCTAGTATCTGGCCACTCATTCATGGAATGCGACCAGGACTTCGGCTTGATTGAAATAGCCAAACGAACTAGAGGTGGCATTTTTAATCCAGAACACTGGGAAACTGTGGTTGCTGGAGCAAGCAAGTCGTTCAAGGTGGTGCCAATGAGAGAGAGCGATTTCAAAAGTTTGAACACCTTGGAGCCGTACTTCAAAAACTCTGTGACTGGAATACGCAGTATGCAGTGGCTACACTTTGAAAAAAGCTCGCCTTGGACTCTCTTTTACAAAAACTCCATGGGTGAGGATATCGAATTTTCGATGATCAACTTGAAGGCACCCCGACGTGGGAACCCTACTAACCATCTCCCGTTCTTGGTGTGGAAGAGGAAAGGCCTAAAATAAAATACATGAAGTACAAGAACCTCCAAGACCTTCTAAAGTTCCTTCCTCCCATATACCACAAATTCTACTCGTCATTAGCACATGAAGAGCCCCAACAGCGGCGAGTCCAAAGGGAGGCCCACAACGAGGAATCAGAACAAGATCACTTCTTTGAGACCGACTCAGAATAATGTTTTGATTGATGTCTTGCAATAATTTTTTTGTCAAGATAAATCAAAAGGTCGCGTCCATCCGTCCGTTCCATTCTCTTTATTATTCAATAATATATTTTATATTTCTATTATTTAATAAAATCTTGTAGATTCTGTATTAAATAAAGAACCCAAGTTTTACTGGAAAAAAATTTGCCTAATATTGAAAACAAGTATTTAACTTTTTCGGTACCGAATCATCTTGAAAACCGTTTTCACATTATGCTAATATTATTCCCCTACAGTACAATTAAGTTATCACTTTTAAAATAAGTCATATCTTTTCTATTATTTATTTATCGCCTTCTTTTGATGCATTATGAGACAAAAAGCTCTTAATTTGGAGCACAAAGGGTACAAGTGAGGTCGACTATTTGGAAAAAGTCGATTCGAGTATCGAAATCCGACCAATACGTCAGTTTTGCTTCAAGAACTGGAAGTTCATAACCTTACGAGAACATCTGTTAAATTATTATGGAGAAAAAGAATACAATCGAATTGCCATAGTTAACAAACTTTGACATCGATTTTCTCGATTCGGTAAAAATGTCACTTATACCCTTTGTGCTCTAGAGCCCTCATATGATGTACTTATAGTAGGTATAGATATTTCTCATGATTATGTCTACCTACTTACTTATCATCAGAAATTATCAGAAATATCCAAATAGAATTATCATCATATAGAATAGATTTGTCATAATTATATAATAGAATTGTCATAATAGAATTGCAAATAGAATTATCATAATTTACTTATCATCAGAATTATCCGAATAGGATTGTATTTACAATATATTACATTGTAAATACAATTCTATTTGGATAATTCTCAATTATTGTTGTTATGTATTAACACTTTTATAATCATGACGCTATGGCTAATTTTCCAAAGTCAATGATGATATGTCATAATAATAGTTATTTCATGCACAATTATTTATGAAAGGCACCAAACTCAAAGCATTTTTTGCACTATGAATAATTTGTTTAGAAATTTAGTAAAAATATGTTTACAACTTTAAAGTGATGATAAGTTGAGTGTTCTATCGTACTATAAACATTTAAAAACTCAAATGCTCCTAGAGAAGGAAAAAGTAATTTATTGAGAATACCAAAATTCGGAGTCACCTAGAATTATGCGTTGTAGGTAAGCACTACAAGTAGAATTAAAGGTAAGTAGGTATATAATGAAAAATAAAATAAATATGAAATTATTCCATTACGTAGGTGCCCAAATAGGATTCAAGAAACTTGCACCTACTACTGCTATCACCGAAAACTTGCTTCCACCTACCTTATCGAAATATTATATTATATACCAGGTTGCCGTAGATTACCCATGAATTTTTCGATGATCACGTTTGTTTCCAATTCCTTCCAAACAAACATTAGTCTGCAGAGATTTCCGTCTTTCAAAAGTTTTATAAACATCTTAGGTAGGTACCTTATTACCTCATCTCGTTTTATTCTCATTTCAAAGCCATTTGCAAAGGTGTCGAATATCTTGGGCACGGACCGAAAGATTTTAAAATAGTTTGACCTCAATGATCTTACTCCTCATAAATGTCATGTGACCTGAGAAGCCTTCCAATTAAAAACAATTGTAAGGTTTGCTTCGTCAAACCTGAACTAAGTAGGTATTACTTCAAAATGTAAATCTCAACTGTTTTACAGTTGTATTATGTGTCTAATTGGTATTACAATATGGTAGATTAATGTGTTTGTACTTCAGCCAAGAATTAAGGGGGGATGAAATTATCATTGTAGAATAGCACTTAGGTACAATGTTGCAAGTAGACAAAAAAAAATGAAATGAAAAACTTGGGAAAATGCCTGAGTGCGTGCGGTATGTTGTCAGCCAGCTGTCAAGGGCGGGTAGAATTTATTCTTAGAGAAGGAATACAAAATGTATAAATACCTTTTGAATGAGCAGGGGCTGTCCGAAGTCCTTGCCCCCCTGAAGCCTGAAGCCCCAAGGGACTGCGTCAGCCCGGGAAAGGCGGATGTTCACAATTTGGGCCATCACTTTTTCAAAAAAAAAATTATCACTCCCTTGGTGTCGTTCGAAAAATTGAAATGTGCAAACTAACTAAGGGTCAACTAGGTATTAAAAATCGCGATTTAGGGTTCTAAAAAAACTCTAAAAGGAGCTAAAAAGGGTAGCACTGGGGCTTGCGTGATCCCCTCGGTGGTTCTAAAGTGACTTATTCTGATTTTAGACACGCAAGGCCCCTCCTCTACGCTATTTTTGAATTTAGTGCCGGAGAGCGCCGGTGGGGGCTGCGCGGTGTCGTGAAAAACACCTTCTGCGCATATCTTCTTACCCACCACGTGACCTCCCATTATAACCTCACCGTAACCTAACGACTAGTCAGGTTATCAATTCTTATCATACGTCATTTCCACTGTTTTCCGTCGAAATTCGCGAATTTGTGTCGTTTTTACACGTTCTTTATAAGTGAAAAGTTTCGTATTTATTTGTTTTGTTTCAAGTTAGACTTCCTATGGCTGCTGCAGGAGGTAACGATGTGAATTCCGACGATGGAGGTGTCACGGATTCCCCGAAGAGAGGTTGGTGAGCGACGGATCCTGTTTCCAAGATGACTCACTTCCAGTGGTGTCGACTTTCTCGTTTAGGAAACGACTGACTCGTAGTTTATGGTCAGATTTGTCTTTTGAACAATCAGTAATGGTACCTGAACACTGAATGAGTATCACGGTTTCAGAGTGCTTAACAAGCAACAAGACAAGCGAACGATTGTGGCACTCGAACATAACGTAACAAGCTGTCATGATAGGTCCACCTACGTACCAACTAGAGTTACCGTGG
This sequence comes from Apolygus lucorum, assembly GCA_009739505.2. NCBI lineage: Eukaryota > Metazoa > Arthropoda > Insecta > Hemiptera > Miridae > Apolygus > Apolygus lucorum. The sequence continues at coordinate 40,407,099 of CM019178.2, forward strand.
AAGTCCATTTCGTAATCGCTTTAAATTATTGCTGGCGTTAAGAAGAAGAAATCACTTTGGCTCTATAATTTCTGATGAAATTTCAAACCCTTGGAAATCCGGTTTGAACCTTTCTAAAACAAATCTCAAGTTAGACAGAAATTTTGAATTACCTACCCAGGTTATTTTGTTTCCTTACTTGCAACAGCTCAAAAAAATTATATCCTCCAAAATCGAAACCGGTTTAAATGAAAGTTGACAAGTTTTCAGGAAATTAATACAAAAACGTGATGGTCACGATGTTAGGTGTTTTAATTCAATGTCCTTATTATGATGGGTCCTAAGTCAAGCTTCAATTTTAATAACTCAATAGGTTTTCCGAAATTAAAAATTCAAGTTTAGATTGAGCCGATTTTGCTAAAATTCTAGTTTTTACGCCTTAATATCAAACGTTTCCTATGAAAACGTATTGTTTGTGTTTCGGTCTCAGATCCTAATTTCATCTACAGGGTGTCCCATGTTAAGGACCGAAAAACTTCGGGAGTCGTTTCTACAACTAATTTTAGTAAGAAAGTGTCTCCTAGCAATTTTTCGTTAGACGCTTAATTTCCGAGTTATTTCAATTGTAAGATTTTTTTCGTGATTTCGACCTTAAGCCATAAAAATGACCATAACTCGCTTAATTTACAAGCAATTCAAAATCTAATTACACCGTTGGATAGAGCGTTAAATTTACCATCTTTCTAGTGGTTATAAAAAAAATTTTGTAAGGTCGTGATGGGTGAAAAATGAACTCGTAAAGTCATTTTTGTAAAATTGTCAAAATTTCCTACTTTTTCTTTTGATTGTTAAGGTTTTACTTCGAAATGATTTTCACGTACCTCTACATCGAAAACTTGGCAAAAATCTCAGCTTTCTAATGGTATAATTTGTTTTAATTTTACTCGGCTAATTAGGGGTGAAAAATACGTTTGAATGCTAAAAAACGTGGTTGCGCTCATGGAAATCAAGGTTTACTGGTTCCTTGTGCCTCGGGCAGGTTCGACGAATTAGGGGTGGAATTCTTCGTCATATTCAACGATATTAGACTGATTCCATCACCGTTGGTATGTGAAAGCTCAGTATTGAATTTGGTAGGTCCGAATCTCTTTTTTTTTAAATTTAATTGGTATTTATGCACGAATTGAATTGAATGTTCAATTCTCGCAACTTTCTCGATTGTATGAAAAAAGATATATCTCATAAAGAATAGCGTGTAGATGTGGAATAAAAAATAAAGATAAATAATGATATTTTAGAGAAAGTAAAATGATATTTGTGAACAAAAATAATCTTTATCTTCATCGAAGTACGTTATTGGCTAAACATAAATGAGATAATAAATTATCCTCTACTCCGTCTTTGACTTCGTTTTTCATTCGTCCGGATGCCTGTAAACAAAAAGCAAAGTTTTTAACAGCCAAGTAGAAAATAATTGAGGAATGTCAAAATTGAAGCAGTGGTCATCATATTACCGATTCAGAGTAAGTGCTCAATGTGACCTCCTCCTTCTTCAGTACATGATGTGCATCGTCTCCTGACAGCTCTTCCTTAATTATTTTCTACGTGGCTGTAAAAAACTTTGCTTTGTGTTTACAGGCATCCGGACGAACGAATTTATGAGATATATCTTTTTTCATACAATCGAGAAAGTTGCGAGAATTGAACATTCAATTCGTGCATAAATACCAAGTGAATTAAAAAAAAAAGAGAATCGGACCTACCAAAACTTAATACTGAGCTTCCACATACCAACGGTGATGGAATCAGTCTAATAGCGTTGAATATGACGAAGAATTCCACCCCTAATTCGTCGAACCTGCCCGAGGCCCAAGGAACCAGTAAACCTTGATTTCCATGAGCGCAACCACGTTTTTTAGCATTCAAACGTATTTTTCACCCCTAATTAGCCGAGTAAAATTAAAACAAATTATACCATTAGAAAGCTGAGATTTTTGCGCAGTTTTCGATGTAGAGGTACGTGAAAAATCATTTCGAAGTAAAACCTTAACAATCAAAAGAAAAAGTGGGAAATTTTGACAATTTTACAAAAATTGACTTTACGAGTTGATTTTTCACGCATCACGACCTTACAAATTTTTTTTTATAACCACTAGAAAGATGGTAAATTTAACGCTCTATCCAACGGTGTAATTAGATTTTGAATTGCTTGTAAATTAAGCGAGTTATGGTCATTTTTATGGCTTGAGGTCGAAATCACGAAAAAAATCTTAAAATTAAAATAACTCGGAAATTAAGCGTCAAGCGAAAAATTGCTAGGAGACACTTTCTTACTAAAATTAGTTGTAGAAACGACTCCCGAAGTTTTTCGGTCCTTAACATGGGACACCCTGTATATTTAAATGGAAAGAAGTTGACGGGTTGTAAAGAAATCGAACAGCAACAGTTGAAAGCATTTTTTAAAATTTAAACCATTGTAAAAGTATTTCTTGGATAGTTGATACATTTTCAGCTTGGTTTGAAACCATTACTTTGAAGAAGTTTTTGTACCGGATTGAGTCCATAAAACTTTTCAGGGCGATAAAATGGAATACAATGAACTGAAAAGAAGTCCATTCAATCGAGCCAGTTTTGAAACCATTCAAGAATAATTGAAAATCAACAATAATTCGTCCTAGAAGGGAGATATTTTAAGGGCTGTGCCTATAAAAATAGGATACCTCTTTAGAAAGAATGTCCTAGAAGTGCTGTGCCTGTAAAGATAAGATGTCTCATTAGAAAGAATCTCCTAGAAGTTTAAGGGCTGTGCCTGTAAAGATAAGATGTCTCATTAGAAAGAATGTCCTAGAAGTTTAAGGGCTGTGCCTATAAAGATAAGAAATCTTCTTAGGTCACAGAAAGAAAGAGAGGTAGTTGCGAAAAACGGTGCAAAAATTCTACTCTATGGTTGTGTCGATGTTTATCTTATCATTAAATTTTGTTGTTCTTTGACTGCGACTTGGTGAATCGAAAATCTATCCGTCCAAAATCTGCACTCTCATGACCATGTCTTTGACGACTAGCTTTGTTTTAGTCTGAAGGACCTTTTCGCACGCTTGGCCGATCCGAACCTAGTTTGGGACTAAAAAATAAAACAGCTAACTCAATTTCAGAAATTTCGTGGCGAACTGCAAAATAACTTGTCGGTAGGTCGCATAGCAGACCTAACAATCCAGCGTTACTTGCAATCAGCATCAAATCGCCATAGTTTGAATAAAAAATTACTATAACTGAGATAGTGTAACTGGGAAAAGGTGAATTACTGGATCAGGCTAATTACGTCTTAGCATACCCACATAATTATTGAATAACCTTCAAAAGTTGACAAGAAAAGCTTTAAATTGCATGTGGTAGTTGCATGGAATTTTTCAATTTTGGTTTATTATTTTCAATAATAAGCCTTTGGAATCGAGCAAGAAAAAAAAATTTTAACCCCCCCTCAAAATTTGATGTTTTAAGTTTTAAGGTACGTAGAATACGAAAATCGAATAAAAATTTGGCCGTCTCCAGCATTCGAGGAGATCTTCTTCACTCTTCAGATCACAGATCTGCTGAGTGAGCTCCGAAGCCATTTTCAATCCTATTGAACGCAGGAAGCTGAAATTTGAGAGGGAAGGTCAGGGGGGAATACAGATGGTGGTAGGTGCTATTGATGGAGAACCAGTGATCTATACAGGAGGGTGATCTATACGGAAAATAATAAACCTTTGAGCAATGATTTGCAGCGTTTTTTTCTGTGTGGTGAATATCAAAGTACATAATCTGTAGTTAAAACTCCCAGAAACGCTACCTGAAAACCGACATTTTGTCGGCTTGAGCAGAATTGGTTCGTTGCTCCCCCGTCAGAGAGCTCTGCAATCCGGATTTCCTTATAGAGAAATAAGTAAACAAACAAACCTGATGGGGGAATTTGATCAAAGTATTTTGATTACTTAGGAGTGTTGTAGGTACGATGAGTAGTTTACATTAAAGTAAAGTAAACTTTTTGCGTTTGTCGATTGTGGAAAAGTGCGACATTCGAGAAACTGGCAGCCCCTTGCTGTCTCTACCTGGACTCCAGCAGACGTTGAAATTTAAAAAAACCGTGCAGATTCGTACCGTAAGTTTTAATGTCGACTATTATAAGAAGGTAGATTGGCTTTGTGGGTGTGAAGTGACTAACTGACAATTTCGCCTACTTTGTTCTACCATCCGAAATGAGGCTCGAGTTAAAGACGGCATAAGTGATCTCCCATTCAGCCAAAAAATTGAAAAACGCATTGGCTGTCTCCCATAAGAACACTCTGGTAGATTTGCGTATAGTGTGTCGTCAAAATATAATGCAACAACTCGATAGTGCACATCGTAATAAGATCGAAAAATAGGTACATTTTTTATCCCGAATCATTGATTGTATCAAGTTCTGTGGTGTTTTCGAGCTAGCCGTGCGTGGGCATGATGAGAGGGAAGATTCTTCGAATCTCGGAGTTTTCAAGGGGCTCGTTAATTTTTCTTCCGAATTGGACGATGTTTTGAATCGTCAGGGCAAATATACATTTCAGTTATTGCAATTAGATGGATGAATTTCTTGGGTTTAAACCTTTGATGATTAAGTATTTCAGAATTTCTGTTAACTACTAGAGAACATGTTTCGTGTCTATTGTACGTATTTACCTAGTACCGTTTGCAATTTTAAGATGAAAAAGTTACCAAGATTTATCCCATTTGCATATCGTTAAAATTTTTATTTGGCAGAGAAAATCACTTATTCTGTCCCTTCTCGATAGCCTCTCCTGATCTCTGTGCACCCCCTGAGTTTCGGGGCACGAACCGCCACTGTGCTAGAGGTTACTTTTAGTCTTCAATTAATGAGGAATTTCACCGATTTCTGTTTGCATTTTTCCTGAATAGTTAATGGTGTGGGATAGATGAAAATCGAGCTAATCTCGGAAAAAAAGTCTCCTGTAATTTTTGGGAGACAGTCAAAATTTTTAATTTCAAACCTAACCGGGAAAACAGACGTGCAGCGGGAACGCTCGCTGATTGGGCTGATCGGATCGCCGTCTCCTCCCAGTGTTGCCCATTGGGACAACGAAATCTTTTCTAAGAGAAAAGTTATCAAACAAAAACAGAGGAAACCTAATTTTCCCCACCTCGCTTTTTCTTTTTTTTCTTCAGTTTTTCGATTTCGAACTTTACTGTTTCATGAAATTTTGCATCTGGGGACAATAGATTTCTTGATCTCAGCGCTTCAAGCGGCCATAAATGAACTATTCCAGCATGACGTCATCTTCCCGGTTTTTTTAAACGTTCGTATTTTCTACACTGTTTTGTTTATTCGTAAATTAGGAAGTTCGGGCTGAAAGTTTGCCTTAGGGGGTTTTTAGAGGTGCTGAATCCGATTTTGGGGTCAAAAATAGGAAATTCCGACATGGTGAAATTCCTCATTGTTTTTTCTTGTAGGCTTGAGAAGGGGGCCATAGTTTGCCACGAAAGCGCTTGCCGAATAAATGTGAATAAAGTATATTGACGTCCTCTGCTTCCTTCTCCACAACAACCAAGAAAATGACTACAGCAGGAGTACAGAACATTTTGAAACTAAGATTTCTCGTCATCAAGCTCACTATTTTAGAAATTTAATGAGTGATTTCAAAACGTCAATTCCCGCCGGTTAACCCTTATTGGACCATGGTATCACCAGTGTCACTGACAACATCTCAGGAACTCCACAGCTGTCCGAAGGTGTCACCAAAGTAACCAAAATTAAACTGCAATTTTAAATATAATAATGTACAACAGAATTTTTTGTGGGTCATTAAAAGTCTCAAAATAGAGTTATGACAAAAACATCAAATTATCAAAATATTTGTCATATCATTTTTTGACTTTTAATAACTTACAAAAATATTGGATGCTAGGGATGCAAAACTGAATACAACTCGAAGAAAACGAATTGCGATCGCATTTTAGTTAGATAGCTAAAATTTCAATGGAGATTCAATGGAAATCCTAAGATGTTTTTGGTGACACTCGTGGGACCATGGTCCAATAAGGGTTAATAAGTTGTTTTTTTTTTTTGTAATTCATTGAAAGGTTAATAATCAGCGGGGACTGACGTTTTGAAATCACTCTTTAAACTTCTAAAAGAGTGAGGTTTATGCGGAGAAATCTTGGTTTCAAAATGGGAAGCAGTACTAAAGAACACCCATACGGCTAAATTAAATGGAATTTCCAACTGAAAACCGGTACAGGAACGTTTTTGAGAGCGCTATATTTGAACCGCACGTCAAACCCATGCACTGGGCTGAAAGCTGAATGTGGGAGCCCGAGAAGCGTTCTGATTGGTTGAGCTCCAGGACGTAGTTATAGCGGAAAGCAACAGATAGCGTTCATGATCACTTGTACCCAACCTCATCACAACAAGTCACCTTGTTTATCACATATTTTTCTCCTTGGTGCGTTACCGGCTGCATCTAAGTAATTAATTTGATAACATTTAGTTATATTCGCGATATGTACGAAAAAATCGAGCGATTTTCAATTTTTCACTGGGTTTCAAACGTTTCTCTGGGTGGCAGTTGTCAATTGTATATTTGAACTACTGGCGATAGGGACAACATCAATTGCATGAGGAACTCTGAAAATACCTTTCGCCTCGATTGGTTTTTCCAAGTAATTTTTGCAAATCTCAATGTTGATGAAACGAAAAGTTAACAATTTCTGGACATTCGAAAGGATTTGAAAAGAAGCGGTATGAAGTGTGTCCTCTCCCCCCACCACTTCCGTATTAGTTCCTCAATCCTAGCTGAAAGTAGATGGCGCAACTGAGGCAGCCTCAAAAATGCTTGCATACCATTTTAACGTTGGCTTTCTTCTCTGTTAACTTGTCTCCGTTACTCTGTGAACCCATGCAACTACCCTATTATGAGAATTTACCCGCGGGTTTTATTTTCAATGAATTATTGCTGATAGTCTTTGGATATTTTAAATATTTTCATTGGTGTCTAATTTATTGCAGGCCCCACGTTGTCTACGAGCACTAGTAGCTTCGAGGCTCTCGATCCGCATGATCCAAATCTGAGTAAACTGGCTACTGCGATGTTCGAAAAAACGTCGGATTACCTGATTGGAGAACTTACGCTGACTCAGGTATCTTTTTTTTTTATAGCGACAGATTTGTAGATTAGCAGGCAATGGCAATTAATACGAGTAGGCGCCTAATTTCAGGCGAGTTCCTGCAATCCGAACTGCCGTTTGAAGGAAAAACGCCTTCTCTCACAAATCAAAAGATTTCAGAAATTAGCTTTTCCAAGTGTTCCATGGGAACTCTTGCTACAGCCCTACTCCAGTTTGTGCTTCGTACCCCATTTTTGGACATACTTCAATAAAAATTTGTATTGTCTAAATTTTATTTAAAGAGAATATTGAGAAAAAATCCAGTTTCCATTCGATTATTCCCATATAAGGAGGTGGTGGGGATCGAATAAGTTTTTGCCATATTTTTGAAGGTGAAATGAACCAACAAGCCTGTGAGGCGCTTCACCTTCAGAAACAAATAAGTGTGGTAGGTGATGTTTTTGAAGGTGAAACCCCTCAAGTAGTTCAGTAGATCCCGATGGAATAAAAAGTGGCTGTGGCACATAGCTTCTTCGTATCCATATCCCGATTGTATAGATAATCCGATGCATAGGTAGTAGTTATTCTCAAAACACCAATCTCTAAATATCTTGCACTACCCTCATAGGGGACCATCTACATCCCAATCCGCATGAACCTTGAAAATGGCATCAAATTCGGATGAACAATGTAGGAGTTATAGCTGTTACGAGGATTTATTAAGACAATAACTTCGTATAGTTATGCCGGTTACAAGGATTTCATGACAGACACACAGACAGGCAACGCGAATGGAAATTTTGATTTTGAAGAACTTTTTTTTAACCTTGAAAATTGAAAACAAAGCTTCCGCTACCTTGGTAGACTCGGAAGCAAAATCAGCTGCTGAAACATTAGAAAACATCTCAGATCCAGACTAGCTGTGTAATTATTTGAAGGTGAAACGCCTCACCCGATATTTCCACCGTCATAAATATGAAGCCTCAAATTGGTAACGATTTGAAGGTAGAACACCTCAATTTTTATGTAGGTACTTAAGGCGTTTTACTTTCAAATTTCTGTCAAGAAAACAAATATCGATACCATAAAGCTCAAAGGCGCTATATCCATCCACCTTCCAAATTTTCAATTTCAGAAAAACTCAAATTCAACAAAATAATTTTGTTGTCAATAATAATAATTATTGTTGGGACTCTTCCTCCATGGAGTATACCTGGGTACCAATAGTAGTTAACCATTTGGTAACCTCCACTCCTAGACACACGTAAATGTGACTCTAATAAATAGTATCAACCAACACGTTTTCCAATTTATATTTTCTCCTCATTGATTCAAATTAATTAATAGGAAAGTGTTCCTAAAGGGATTCATAATAATCCAGGGATCAAAAATTATTATTATTGACTTTCTCTTATTTTTTATTTTTATCATCTTAAAAATTAGTTGAAGAAATTAAATAGTGTAGTGTAGTAAGCCATTATGTTAGGTATAGTGCACTAGTGAAAACATTTCATTTGCTTTTCTTGAAAACTCCGTTTTTGGACATAGCTCATTTGTGCTTTAAGGTGTCGATAGGGATGGCATATCGAATGAAATATATCGATATATCGATCAAATGATATATCGTCAATGAGATATCGATACCTTCGATATATCGGAGAAAATATATCGATATTTCGATATATCGGGGAAAATATATCGCTATTTCGATGTTTCGGAAGATCTACTTTAAAAAAACATGTGAAGTAGGTAGGGGAATTTAATAGTTTTAAAACAATATAAAAATCATTTAGGATGACATTTATGGACATATCGGAGTATCTACTTGGAAAAACTTGAAGAAGTAAGTAGGTAGGTAAATTGAAAAGTTACTAACATCTTTTTGGAGGAAATATTATCGATATACTCGACATAATTGAAGATCTATTTGGAAAGACCGTGTGAAATAAGTATTAACCTTCTTTCAAAAGTTACTTGGTATGAATGATCGAAATTCATTGTTTAAAAACTGGAAAAAAGTGCGAAAATGTCATTGCAATGTTAAATTCATTTATAAATTGACAGGGGCATAGGTACTGTAGACGATCATGTTCCTTCAAAATTGAAAATAATTAATGTGAAAACCTGCTTCACTCCGTATAGTGGGTAGTTTTAAGCGGGACGAGCCTCCATTAATTTTGGCTTAAGTCAAGTAATTGAGCCTTGAGAGCCACTGTAGGTGAATACTATGTAGGGGTGTGTCGGTCCAAGTATTTCCGTGGAACGGTTCCAACGGTTACGGTGACAAAGATGTAACCGTTCCAAATTACTGGTACAGTTCCATTACCGATACAGGCGATCAAATCCCACTCACATGGCATGGATGAAGCAGGCAGTCAAATCCCTATCGTCCTTCTTCCATGCTTATGATCTCAACTTGCAATACAATAGCATCATTTTCCTTGACAATTCGCTAAAAGGAAGGAATTTGAACAAGTGTTACAAAAGAGGCAATTTATTATAAATAATAGTTACCAAACAATTCAAGGAAAGAATAATTCTTTCAATGGACTGAGAATGGTTCATGGAATGGCTCTTGAGCGGGAAGTTATCTTCTGGACAGGTTAGCATGGAAGTTGTCTCCAGTTTTATTAATTTATTATTGTCATGTTAAGTTCTTAAACTGCAACGTCATAATTATTATGACGTTGCAGTTTAAGAACTTAACATGATAATAATAAATTAATAAAACTGGAGACAACTCACATGCTAACATGTCCAGAAGATATCTTCCCGCTCAAGAGCCATTCCATGAACCATTCTCAGTCCATGGAAGTAGTAAGGGCGCTTCCAGTACAACATGGAACAGAACTGAGAACAAGATCCATGCTTACCGGTCCAGAGCCATTGAACCATTCTCTATGATATCTTATCGGTCCGGTTACATCCTTACCGGTCCAGTTCCATCCTCACCAATCAGAATGATCAGATTGATGAGATGATTGATCAGATCATTCTGATTGGTGAGGATGGAACTGGACTGATGGAAAAGATTCTCTTCCCGGTCCAGAGCCATCTTAAGATATCTTATCAGTCCGTGGAACTGGACCGGTAAGGGTCGAGTTTTTGTCACTGCGTGGAACCGTTCCAACCTGATACTCGGTTCCACAGTCCCGGTACAGCTGTACCGACACACCTCTAATACTATGTACACAATCATATCTGAGCTGAAGTCAACAGTCTGAAATCACGGCGTTTTTCCTTAAAAAATACTATTTTTGTTAAATAAGGGGTGTACTGTACCCCCACTTCAACATTGAATTTGGAACTTCACTATTGAAAAGACCGTGTCAAAATTAGAAGGAGTATGAAAATCTCATTTTCGTTAACATTGAAGTTGAGGCTTTCTCCCTTCAAACGGCAGAGCAGAACCAACACTTTTCTAGTTGTAAACTCCCCGTTAGATGGTATCATAGTTGCAAGGTTTGAATGTCTGAAATTGGAATATTAAGTACGTAATGATTGTAAAAAATACTTGGTTCTTGAACATCTGACAATTTCAAGTTTCTCTGTAACTGCAGATGTGATACAAACCATCATGCTGGCGCTTTCTAGCGGGCTCCCCTTGTACCTCGAATGGGAGTTGAGTGTAGTTCGTCGCCTTCACGATCGTATCCCCCGATCGATACCTTCAATTTCAAGACATTCTATTCTACATTGAGAAGATAATTTGAAGCTTAGGGTGGCGAGCACCAACTTGAGGAAATTAATCTCTAGAATAAACTTACTACGGAAGTACGTACTCTGGAAGTAAATTACTAAGAGATCGTCCCTCTCCCCTGATTACTAAGAGATCGTCGTATCCCCTGATCGATACCTTCAATTTTAAGACATTTTATTCTACCTAAAGAAGATAACTTTACGCTTAGAATTGAATGTCATATATTTACATAACACGGACCAGGTCAGTCATTGAAATGGTTATATCAATAATCGATTCCATTACCTTCTCCTATTCTTTACTAAACGCAACCAATTCTAATTAAACATCTCAATTCTCTATAACAGCGGTTCCCAACTGGTGGTCCTCGGACCCCCGGGGGTCCGCGAGGTATGGCTGAGGGGTCCTTAGGATATACAAATTAAATATATATTTGCAGCTTCTGAACGTTGACTTCTGCGTCTGGCTTCATATGACAACTAACGCTAGCACACTCTAGTTTGGCTTTATGTATTTCAGAGATGTCAGTTATTGCTATATTGTTAGTTATTTATTGCTAGTGCTCACAGAGTACTGGAGACAAGTTAGTGCTAGTGGAGTTTGCTAGTGCGGTCCCTGACCGAGTTGTTTACATGTGTGATTTTGTGCAACATTTTAGTGATTGAAAAGCTTTGTTTTTCACGGAAAGTTAATTACGCGTACGTTATGGACCGTTGGTTAAAATTTGGATCGTTAAAACGGCCTAGGCATACAGACGAAGAACGAGAAAATGCTTCCAATGTTAAAGTTAATAAGTCAGTGACTTTCGAACCGAACTTGCTAGTATCTCTTGAACCCAACTCGTCGGCGTCTCTTGAACCTTGAAAAATCTCTGCATTTTCACGAATAAATCCTAAGTTTTATAGCATCAGTTTGATTTATTTTTTCACATAATATTATTTTGGTTCTTTTTAGGTAACTTTAGATAGTGGGGGTCCTCGTCATTGATGAAGGGGTCGTTTACTTATTGAAGGGGTCCTTGGAAAAATTTAGTTGGGAACCGCTTCTCACGTGCTATATTACTCATAAAAATCTTTTAAGGCTAAAGGGGACGGGGGTCTAGTATGATTCTGAAATGAGAGATGGCGCTAGTGTCGCCCCACACTTTCATCCAGTTTATCTAAGCTTAGAAGAACACTCTTTTCAAATCTAACCATATGAATTTAATCAGAACAAGCTACTCTTAAGCGCCATCATCTAACATGTTACAAAAAATAAATTTTTTTTTCCAAAAGTATATCTATAGGCAAAATAAGAGTACTAAAAAAGGTCAACTTTTTTTGGTGAATTTTTTTGAATATTTTGCATGACAGCGCGTTTGGTTACGTCGAGACAAATCCAAAATGCATTGAAAAATGAAAATCGGTTGATCGGTTGTAGAGATCAGCTAGATCTAAGTTTGGTATTCTCCCTCTCACTCACACAACTGTCGTCCCCTTTAGCCTTAACAAAATGACTCATAAAATCGCATCACGACGTAAGTTGGATCCCACGAAGGCCTGTAAAGTTCAAATGTAAACAAAACGCTTGCATGCGAGTCTGCAACACAATGGATCATTTTAGTCTTTGGTTGCCAAGTGACAACAAAACAAGCGGCATCGTTTACTTAATAAATATAAAATGACATGAATACCAAGAACAAGTACGAAAGAAAGATGTGATAAATCGAGAGCTTTCCAACGAATGATGAACAATTCGTTCATATACCTGGAAAACCATGTAAGTCGAGTTTATCAAATTTTACAGGGGACACTAAAAACTAAATAATTCAGTTTTCATTCCACATGCAATAAGTTTTTTCGTTCCATTCCTTAAAAGTGGTGGTAACAGTAGTACTTCAAAGAGCCTGAGACTAATTTCATCAAAATTTACTTCAGCGAACGAAAAATGGACTTACATGCTTTTACCCAGCCTTTGACACCCGACTTACATGGTTTTCATTTTGTTTTCTATGAAAATATACCCATCTTGGGTTATTTAATTATTAGGAATATTATTCAATTTTTGGTTTATTATTTTCAATAATAAACCTTTGGAATCGAGCAAGAAAAAATGTTTTAACCCCCCCCCCCCTCAAAATTTGATGTTTTACGTTTCAAGGTACGTAGAATACGAAAATCGAATAAAAAAATTTCCGTCCGTCCGCCGTACGCGGCACTTTTCTTAGCAACACTGGACCGATTTGGTTCAAATTTGGTATATGGGCTCCATTTGGGGTCTAGTTGTGCCGCGAAGCTTTTGGTTGATGTAGGTCACTTCTAAGGGGTGAAAATTAAGGGTTGAAATTTTCAAGAGTGCCCTAGCTCGAAAACTCTCGAAATAAAGGTATCGTTTTTTCACCAATTTTAAATAGTATTGAATTTTTAAAAATTTTTGAGACCACCCGGAGCTTTGTAGGATGAACCGCTCGGTCCCTACAAGTACTTGAAGGTTTTCCTTCGATAAAACAGAATCATGAGTGTGAATCGCAAAAGAGGTCTAAATGCCGTTCAAATTTTATCTGACTAAAATGCGATCGCTGTTCATTTCTTCGATTTGTATACAGTTTTGCCTTCTGCGTAACCAGTAATCAAATTTCCATATGAAGCTTTCTATTTTTCGAATCGAGTATGAAGCGTTTAGTTCTTTCTAATAAACTTGATTGTGAAAGTGTGAAGCCAGTATGGTGTGGTAGGTAGTACCTAGTTGGTAGGTAAAAAAAATTTGGTAGGTAAAAAAATGTTAGTGGGTAAAAAACGCTGCAAATCATTGCTCAAAGGATTCTTCACTCTTCAGATCACAGATCAGCTGAGTGAGCTCCGAAGCCATTTTTAATCCTATTGAATGGAAGTGCTCTTCCAGGCGTCTCCATCATTCAAGGAGATCTTCTTCACTCTTCAAAGCACTGATCAGCTGAGTGGGCTCCGAAGCCATTTTCAATCCTATTGAACGCAGGAAACTGAAATTTGAGAGGGAAGGTCAAGGGAGAATACGGATGGTGGTAGGTGCTATTGATGGAGAACCGGTGATCTATACAGAAGGGTGATCTATACAGAAAATAATAAACCTTTGAGCAATGATTTGCAGCGTTTTTCTCCAGGTTTCAAGGTTACACAAAATGCCCAAATCGATGCCAGAGGAAACTATTTAATTGAAAATTCATTCTAGAGAATATTACTAGAGTCGAGCAATAAATTATTCAATATACTACCAATTCCTCAATTACCAATTCTCAAATTACTTTACGTATCACAACCGTAACTAGGTAGGTATGCATTGAATTTATGTGTATATGAACGAATTTCTGTCCGTCTAAAACTAAAGAACTTTCATTTCCCCAGAAACGGCTTGGTTGTTTGTGAAAGTCATCAGAAATCAACTGTAACGCTTTTTAGGACGTCCCACAGTAAGACTTGGGCGTCCTCATGCGATTGATCGGGGGTAAAGTTGGACAACAGAAAACAATAACCACACTTTAATCCGTTTTAGACCATTCTGATTCCAAATCCGCGAAAAAAAACCATAGGTGAATGTCTGTGTGTGACAAAATCTTGTATTGTCTGCCCAGGCCTTAGTTCTCAAATGATTTCGTTCTTTTTTTTTTGTTCGACGCGAAAAACTATCTAGTTGTGGACTACGTTGCCGGAATTCCGAATGTTGCCTTTTAACCCTTAATTTCCCACTTCTTAAAAAAACTTGTTTTTTCGGATTTTTTATATCAAATTTAGATGTATTTTGACAAATGAGTAGAATATTTGAGCAGATGTTTCCTAAAAGGCTCTATTACAGTGTGCCAGCTTAAGAATGATCTTTCCTAGTGCCACACTAGCGCTATCTGCGGCAGCAGAATCTGTCTATAAACCCATTTTTTTTAGAAGAAAAAGAAGACTTGGAAAAATTCTTGGTGGGATGTTGGAGTCTGTTATTTCTTAAAGCACAGAACCAATCTCTACCTACCATCTCTGATGAGGAAACCTCTGTCGACTCGATAATTATTTAGTTTTTTCTTTGAGTTATTTTGGTTTTTCTATTACGTTTTCTTACACAATCAATAGATGGAGTATCAATATAGCCAACGGCCATCAGTTTTGGTTTAGAAGTGGATAAACTATTGCAGGTAAAAACTGGACTTCCTAAAAGATACCTCAGGATATTAAGGGTTGGGGGGGGGGGGGTTAATGCTTTAAAAATGTGCGTTTGCGGGTATATTCTTGTAAACTCTGCACAGGCCTCAATTTTCAATTAAGTTGCGTGTTTCTTTTTTTGTTCGACTCAGAAAGTTTCCAAATTGCACATTACTTCACCAGAGTGTCAAAATTAGCAAGGGGAGGGAGCGAATGGGGGTGATTTTTTTTTTTTTTTTTTGGTGATGGGGGGGATTTTGTGATATTCACAAAATTTCCAATTTTTCAATATTTCGGTTCTTTTATAGCTTATCAATTGTACCCAAGCTTTGAAATTGAGGAAAAATTCTCATTACACCTCCGGATTTTCATGCCAAGGCACTATAAACCGCATATTTCGTGGGTTTTTTTGTATATCACCTTGAATACGGATGTGAACTTCGACGGATTGCACTAACAGATGGAAGTTCAACGTTACGACGTATATTACCGCTTTGGTACCAGACTGGCACCATTGGTGGTGGTGGTGGTGGTGGGGGGGGGGGGAACTCGAATTCCCATATTGGGTATCGTAGATCATGGATTTTAAAATGCTCTTCAAATTCTAGGCTTCCATGACGCTCGAAATGTTATGGTGGATATGGGTGAAGTGGGGGGAGGGAGAGACCACGGTATCTTGCCTAAAATACTAAATAAATAAAAAACTATGTCAAGCTTTTCAGTATCCCTTATCTCTAAAACAATACCCCAAAACGTCATTAGCTAGTTGTGTCAACTCCCCACTTTGTCGTAGTACTTTTATCAAGATATCATTGCAAAAATGGACCGACTTTAATAAATTAAATTAAATTAATTTATTAAATTAAATGTTAGAAGAAACTATCCAAGTTCTCTTGGAAACAAGAATAAAGGAATATGTCATGCGAAAAATGAAGAAAACTTACCTTAAATATCAGCCTTGTGGCGCGGTTATCAATCCTCACGAAAACACCTGACTGAACTGAAGTTGTGGGGTATTACTGACGTCTTGACGATCTGGGGTATTCACTTGGGAGCGATTTACGCGTTACCTGCCGATTTTTAAATTAAACTAAGTACTTAGTACGATCAGTAGCCATGAGATAGCCACGTCCAATGGTGTCTCTAACTCATTTTCGCAAAAATTGACGATGTGGGGTGTTGCTCTGACTCCCTCGCTATCATTTTAAAGCTTACAATCAGACCTTCAATTTGACTGTACACAAATGGTACTCCATCGACTCAGTCGGAAGTCACAGGGGAAGAAGAGTGAATGCGGACCAATATTCCCGAAAACGGGAACCACGTTTTTCAACTTCTTTCACAAATTTTCGGTACTTTTAACAAAGCAAAATTAAATCTGTTTGAAATGGGACCACCACGGATACTGGTAGAACAAATTTCAAAAAGAATCAGACAGATTGATACCAGAATAAAAAAATGCAAAGAACTCGGACATACAAAAAAAAAATCGTCGTCCCACGACAACCCGAATTGAGTACCTCCTCTTTCGCGCGCCTTCGGCGAAAAGAAACAGTTTTATCGCTTACCAATTGGTTTAAATTGACCTGCTGCTTATCCAATGGGACGTCCCCTGGAATGCATGCAAACAATATGTTTTATAACGCTTTTTGAGTCCATGTGCCAAAGGAAAGACATCAAATATTAAAATGAAGGCGTTTTCTTGTAGATTTGGCATAAATAGATCTAATTTGTCTAAAAAGATTGTGTTTGCAATTTGTAGGAGGACTACAAGCTCTTGGAAGCGATGAACAACGCCACCGTCACCAAATATACGGATATGCAACAAATTGCTACCAATATTGGGAAGAGCCTCCATGAACTGAATTCCAAATGTAAGTTTGTTCGTAGTTTGTCTATTGTGATGTTTGCGTGTTGTCGAGTGAAGGAGATGACGCGGCGTTTTGTGTTATCTTTAACCCCTACTCAACGAAGAGAGAATGGTCCCTAAGCTAGTGACTTGCACTGTCGCACTGGCGGCTTATTAGCCCTACCGACGTGCGGAGTGCATGGAACATAGGCTAGCCCGGCAATCCCGGCATTTCATCAGAAACCAACCATCAGGAGGCGGGAGATTTACCTAGTGAGCCTAGTACTTCGAAGAGATCCTTATTCGAGGAGAAGGTAGAGAGCAAAATGAGTAAGACGGTTGATTGAACTAGATTGGCATAAGGGAACATCCCTGAGTGGGCTTATATACTCGTATTGTTTCCTCGGGGGAGAGAGAGGTGGAAGGGTGACGTCATGTTGACGTGTTTCCCCGTACCTCGTCTTCCCTGGTGGGTGATGACTCCTCACTCAGGGATCCTCCTGTTCGCTTCTTTATTTAAGAACTAATTACTAGTTGATAAGTGGGTCATAACATAATATGTTATATGCTTGATATATTATATGCTTGAGTGGATGTCTTTTGAACTTTGATGATTTTTCCCTTTGACCAATCTTGATGTTGAAAGAAGAAAAATAAAATGAAAAAATGGAAAACAAATCTTTTATAGGGAAGAAAAATGGAAAGGCTGACGGGAAAAATGGAAGTAGGTTGTGACGTCACACCTTGAATATCTTCCTCCATGGCAGAAAATTACTGCCCATAATTATCATGTAATTTTCTTTTGGGAATCATAATTATGGTGATTCTTCTATCAGTGAACCTTGTCTACTTCGTTTTTACAGATCCACCCCTTGCTGGTGATAATTCAAACTTTAACAATAAATTTATTTCGCATAACAATCTAACGGTGTTTTGAATTTAGATTAGGCCATAATTGACTCCAGCTCCGTCCACGAATTCCAACAATGAGTCGCATGCTCTCCATTTCCTTCTCGCCCTAAGAAGGTACAATGAAGCTGCACGCAGTATGGGAACAACCTTGTCCGTAGCCACTTCTTCTATTGGCCGATCCCATTTGTCACTCAGACGGTCGGCCAAAACCCTCAAAAATGCTGCCATTTGTGGTGCAAATGTGGAGTCTACAGACGTTACAAGGGGGTTAAAAGAGGGGTGACTTTCCTCACATGCTGCCTGGTACTTCCTTTTCTTCTCTTCCTCGGCGTTTCTAAGTACTGTGGCCACTGGATGAGGAATGTAGGAGGGGGCATCAGTGTCAATGACACCGACATCGAACAATGCCTCCCTCTGTGGTTCCCAAACCCCACGGCATGCCAGGTCTCCTCGTAGTCCAGGATGTACGAGGGATGTCTCGACAACGATAGGCTCCTTGACACAGTGTAGTACGATAGGCTCTAAGGTACTATGAACAGTGTAGACAACTCAGCTCTGTGTCAACGCCAGCATGCAATGAGGTTGAGCTTTCAAGGAGCTCAATTGATGAGCTAATCATGGCAGAAGCATAGTCTTGATGGCATGATCCATCTTCCATGGGTATCCCTGACGTCATCAAAACCTTCAGATTTGATTTGAAATTAACCAGCATGCCCCGTGTGTGAGTTTTTATAGGGATCTTCTCTGCTAGTTTTTACAGATCGATGATGATGTAATCATGTAGGTTAGTAATTACATCAGTGACGTCACACCAATATCTTCCTCCATTCAATATCTTTTTCCATGGCAGCAGATGACTGCTCACTTCATTTTCTTCTGGGAATCGTAGTAGTGGTGTTTTCCCTAGCAGGGAACTTAGTCAACCTTGTTTATACAGATTCTACCTCTTGCTAGTGATGTAATAAGCTTACATAGGTAATGAGGAATTTCACCGAATTCTGTTTGCATTTTTCCTGAATAGTTGATGGTGTGAGATAGATGAAAATCGGGTTGATTTCGGAAAAAAGTCTCCTGTTATTTTTGGGAGACAATCAAAATTTATGATTTCAAAAAATAACTGGGAAAACGGTCCTCTTCAACGTGAAGCGGGAGCGCTCGCTTATTGGCTGTTTGGATTGTCATCTCCTCCCAGTGTTGCCCAATGGTACGACGAAATTGTGTTATCTAAGAGGAAAGTTATCAAACAAAAACAGGGGAAACCTAATTTTCCTCATCTTGCTTTTTCTATTTTTTTCTTCAGTTTTTCGATTTTGAACTTTGCTGGTTTTGTGAAATGTTGCATCTGGGGACTATAAATTTCATGATCTCAGTGCTTCAAGCGGCCATAAATGAACTATTCCAGCTTGACATCATCCTCCCGGTTTTTTTTAAACGTTCACATTTTCTAAATTAGGAAGTACGGGCTGAAAGTTTGGGGATTTCGAGGTGCTGAATCCGATGTTGGGGTCAAAAATAGAAAATTCCAACATGGCGAAATTCCTGATTGTAGCTTTCAAGGAGCGCAACTGATGAGTTTTCTTGGAAGTACCTAACTCAGTCTTGATCCAATTTCAATATAAATTAACCACGCATGACCTTTATGAGGGCATTAAGGAGTCTCCTTTGGCTAATGGGGAATTTGCCTCAATTTTAGATCAAATTCAAGTCAAATCCTAAAATAGAGCCCTAGAATAACGTTTAACACCAGGAATACCCAAGGAAACAAAATTACCGTAGGAAAAAATGCCTAAACAAGTGAAGTCTCCGTTAAAAACATATTGTTTAGTAATGCATGCATTCCAGGGGACGTCCCATTGGATAAGCATTGGATCAGTTTAACCAGTTGTTAAGTGATAAAACTGTTTCACTCGATGTAATTTATTTATTACTTTAGGCAAGAAATAGTGACCCCCCCCCCCAACCATTATCCACCTTAACATTTCTAGCGGCATGGGAGCCTCGAATCTGAAGAGCATTTTAAAATCCGTGATCTACGACACCCAACATGCGAATTCGAGTTCACCCCCCCCCCCACCACCACCACCCCAACGCCAACAATGGTGCCAGTCTGGCACCAAAGCGGAAATACGTCGTAACATTGAACTTTCATCTGTTAGTTTTAGTAGGCGGTCCGTCGAGGTTCACATCCGTATTCAAGGTGAAACACACAAAAAAAAAAAAAAAAACACGAAATATGCGGTTTATGGTGTCCTGGCACCATGGTGGCACCACTATTAGTTCCATGGTCGTACAGAGAATAATTCATGAAAATCCGGAGGTATAATGAGAATTTTTCCTTAATTTCAAAGCTTGGGGACACTTAGTAAGCGGTAAAGGAACCGAAATATTGAAAAATCGGATATTTTGTGAATATTATCCCCCCACTCGCCCCCTCCCCTTGCGAATTTTGGTACTCGGGTGAAATTATGTACAACTCGGGAGTTATTTGAGTCAAACAAAAAAAGAAACACGCAAATCGGTTGGAAATTGAGGCCAGGGCAGAGTTTACAAGATTACGCCCGCAAACGCACGTTTTTTAAGCATTAACCCCTCTTTCTCCCCCTTAAAAAGCAAAATTGAAAATTCCGGCGCCGTAGTGCACAACTAGATAGTTTTCCGCGTCGATGAAAAAAAGAACCACAAAAATCGGTTGAGAACTAAGGCCTGGGCAGACGACACAAGATTATGCCCAAAAACGCACGTTTTTTTAGCATTAACCCCCCCTTTCCCCCCTTAAAAGGCAAAATTCAAAATTCCGGCGACGTAGTGCACAACTAGATAGTTTTCCGCGTCGAACAAAAAAAGAACCAGGAAAATCGGTTGAGAACTAAGGCCTGTGCAGAGTACACAAGATTTTGTTACACACACACACACACATACACACACACACACAGACATACACCTATGGTTTTTTCGCGGATTTGGATTCAGAATGGTCTAAAACGGATTACTGTGTGGTTTTTTTTTTCTGTTGAGTGTTGTCCAACTTCACCCCAGATCGATCGCATAAGGACGCCCAAGTCTTACTGTGGGACGTCCTAAAAAAAGAGGCTGAGCACGTCCCACCCTGGGGTTCCTAGTGCAAACGACGCAAAAACTGACTGAATTCACACTGATGTGCGCTCTGGCGAAGCGTAAAAGAAGTCTCAGCAAATAGTATGAAAGAATGACAGCAGGTAGAGTTGTAGGCGCCCTTGAGACCACACAAAACAATCCACTCAAATAATGTGATTCAAATAACGAAACTAACTAATATTGAAACTAAATAAGAGAAGATGAACACTAATAATGCTTGATAAACTAAGGCCCACTTTCACCAAACATTCAAAACGAGTTTAAACCAAACGAGGCGAGAGATAAACGACGTTCAGTAAAAATCGTCTTTCACCAGAGCGATTTACGAGTTTAAACACCATCTTGGGGGGTTCGAGTTTAAACGATCGAAAATCAGCCGAATAAACTAGGAAACCTCGTTTAACTACCAATTCAATATGGCCGCGCATTGATTTGTGATTGTTTTCGAAATGAAATTGCGAATTATTTTTGCATTTCGAATTATTTTTGACTCGTCTGACGATGACGACGACGTCCGAGTCGAATCCTGGATTGGATTCCACATTCCGAGATTATGTACGTTACTGAATTTCCGCCTTTCCAAGCCCCGAGTCGTCCAAGTGCTCGACTAGATTGACACTCGCCTCGAGTTCCCGTCATACAAATAGGTAAGTTCAACACGTTAATTTAAAATGAATAATGGTTTTTTCAATAACATAATAGTGCAACCTACATTCCTTGGTTGTTTCTATTCGGAACAATTATACAAATTGACCATCATAAAAGACCAGTTCGACCAAAATAAATTTCTATTGAGGTGAAATCGGGGGCCCTCATCTTCGAGTTTACATCCATCGGTAATCATTCAAATTATCGAAGTAAATTCCTACCGTTCAGAACAAGGCGGCGGTCACAGTGTTTCACTAGGATACATCAAGGAAGGTACTTGAGTCTAGAGAAATACTGGAGTTATTGTGCTCATTGTGGCTCAAATGTGAATGATGTGTAATAACTCAATAGGTAGGTGATGAAAATATTCAGCAAAATAAAACGAAGGGGACCGGAAAACTCGAAACAAACCGCAGGAATCAGCAAATAATAAAAACAAGGAATTCGAAAAACTGACACTGATAAAGATTCACAAGGCGGCAATCTGCTGATATCAAGCGCAGTAGTGGTTGTTGTTCAACGTTTCTATTGCCCAAATACGTCATAATGTCCAACTTTCATTCGTTTCGCTCAACATTTCAAGCTTAGACAAACTCGATTGTCTTAAACAACGTTTAACGATTATTTGGGTTGGTGAAAGACGCTCGCCATCTTGCTGGGTTTTATTCCTTCAGATTAACTATTAACGCGTTTAGCTAAGCAAGTTTAGAACAACTTTTGGTGAAAGTGGGCCTAACTAATTGTTAGAATCGTATTGTAAAAAAGAGTGAGTAAAATTGCTTCTTTTGGTCACTTTTGTGTCTGGTTTTTGACATGGATATGTCTTTTGGCTGAAGAGAGTCTTTCCCCCAACAATCCTTGTCGGGTTTCAGCGCCACCTCCCGCCACTTCAACGAACTACCATGCCTGATTACCTGACTACCATTCTAAAGATTGTTGTCTCGTAATCGTTTTCGTTTATCTTATTGTTTTCTCTATGAACAGTTATGGACGTGAATATGATGCCAAGTGTCGTTTTATGTTGCGAAACATGCCCAAAATCATTCAATTTCAAAGTTGCTCTCCAAAATCGTCATTGGTTCCTATTTTTCAGTTTGGAACGGTGACGCGTTCCTACTGCAGGTTAGAAGGAGCGACGCTAGGATGCGCTCGCAAGCATGATCAGCTCCGTTGAAGTGGCAGAAAATAGCGCTGAAACCCGACAAGGGTTGCTGGGGGCTAGACTCTCATTTTTGGCTGGGTGTCAAGGAATTTTTTGCGACATTTTTTTTTGCCAAAAAATGCTACGCTGCTGCCACCAGTAAACAAAATCATAGCTACATATCGATACCTATAAAGCAAGGTTCTCTAGAATACTGCGATATGTTACGTGCAATCGGAGTTTTTTTTTAGAAAAAAAAATTCTGTTTATTCATTGAAAAAGTAATAGGTAGTTACATATCTTGTGTGTATTTTTTTCATCATTTCAATTTTCAAATTACACCTACAACAATGCGTGGGGTTGGAGGTAAAAATGGTCAAGTCCATTTGACAAAAGTGTTCAGGAGAGCCTGTTAAAGTTCGCCAACACGTGGACTGATGGAAAAAAGTTTACATGAAACTCCAAATTTAAAAAAAAAATACCATCAAAAACTAATTATTTTGAAACTCGAAAGTACTCATGAAATTTTCCAAGATCCCATTTTCTCCCATCATCATCCTGAGACTCTTGGATTTTGCAGTAAGTAGTTGAAAGATACAGTTTAATAAATTTATCTTGTTTTCAGATGAGGTAGGTTTTTGGCATTGATTGACATGAGGCTTTTGGAGTGATCGAAGAAAGGGGTGGTTGCTAATTTTTTTCAACTTAGTTTGATAGTGTTGTACTCTCCGCTGTAGTAATAGCTGTATCAAATTACGTCTATATCCACTGTTTATCGACCCTTGGCTTACGCATAAGGTTTTCAAAAAAAAAAAATCAAATCAAACTGAAATTTTGATTTCTACTGTTAGCGGTAATGATTCGTTCTCTATTCCGGAAATATCAATAACTCTAACAACATCTAGTAGTCCTCTTGCGCGCCAAAAATACCGGAATCTTTCAGACCATCTGGAATGAAGTTCATTATTGTACCATTCACAAGATTGTAATGCACCTCATTTACATCGAAGAGGCTTATTGCATCTTGCAAAGGAATGTTGTCCTCACTTATTTTCCTCATTGGCGTTAACTAAATCGGGGTTTTCTTCAATTCTCAGCTGTTGTTGATTCGTTACTCAATTCAGAGAGACCAAAACCTCATTTTCTCAAAAAAATGCACTTGATCACTTTCACCACCAACCCCTCAAATGGACATATCCATGATCTATTGTTTTTCCCTCTAAGGAAGAAATTTCTTTGTGTTATTTCGAGAATCAACTTGTTTCTCTTTCCCAGTCGCGCACTCCTGTGTTGACCAAGTAAGCTACAGTTTCATTTATGCTTCCAGAGGTAGCACTACTGTCGTAAGGGACACAGATCCCCTTATGAAGTCAGATTGGTTAGAAGACCGATTACGTTGCCACATGCCTGCCCCCATGGACAGATTTCCGCAACATTTAAAATTTCTATCTTCCTTAACCCTAGAAAGGTAGCGTGAGTAAAATTTACTCCACCACTGTAAGCTTCTGATGATTGTGCCTTTTTTTCAGTCTTCATGTTTACATAAATATTTTATTTGATTCCTGAGCATTCTCTTTTCAAGTTTTTGTCTTTTCGAATAGTAGGACCTACTATTCTACTAGGACCTACGTCGCTGCCACAGCAACACTGGCTATACTCTTGCCTTTATTTAACGAGCTCTGGACCGCGGGTTCCAAAACCCCTTCCCTGCCAAGAGGTGGCAACGTTGCAAGGTGCTCACCTTGCGGTGAAAACCCTTGCGGTGAAAATGGTCACAACCCTTCGCGGTCAAAACCCATCATCCCTCTTCCTTCTTCCTCTTCTATCAACATACAATTTAATTATTTATCGTTCGGTGAACATTTTTGTAATTTAAATTCGTAACGTACTAATTATTCTGATGAAAATGAGTCCAAATTTCCTGTAATTCGGCGAAGAGGGCGTAATTCGTTTGGGTGGATTGGCCGGGAGAGGGCTGCTGAGTTTTAATCGTACCTGCCTCGAGTTTATACTCGATATGTTCAATTTTTCTCGCTGATCACGATTTTGGTGATGGGATGATCGAAATAATTTGTGAATCAAGTGTGCATTTGCAGAAGAGGGTAAACTGTTGGGGGGCTGGGGGGGTTCACGGGCGGAGGGGTCGCGCAGGTATACCTCGACCTTCCCCTGGGGCTCGGATTCTTGCAGCGATGCCGAACCTTCGGGGCCTTCAAAAATCCCAGAGCTCTTTAAATAAAGGCAAGAGATAAAAATGTCACTTATAGTGACATTTTGGCGATTTTCAGGTTTTGACGGTTTCTTAAGTAATTTTTCGTGCTGGATCGATTGTTGAAGTCGGTTTTTTGCTATTGGCTACACTGACCCCGCTATCACGAAAAAGGCAATACTGACTAAGTGATTTTAGTTCGGAAACAGTGGCTATCTACATGTTTTTACCTTACAATCTCCTACCTCGTGTGACCACGCCATTGGTTTTCATGATGATTAAATGGAATAATTTCTACTTTTTCACTCATTTCGGGAAGAATGAAGTTCGATTATCAATATTTGAGCATTGATTTCATTGAATTCGGTTGAAACATTTGGTTTTGAGGTGATAAAAGTTTTTAGTGCAGATAGCTTATGTTGTTGTGCACTCTTGATGTAGTTAGCCTCTGTTATTAAAACCAGTTTTTTCGCTCTCCTGAAAAGTTGGCAAAAATCAGATAGCCAGTGTTGCTGTGGCAGCTACGTACCTACCTGGTACTTCCTTTTTTATGTGATATAGTAAAATATACAAACACTGGAGTCAAACCGATTCTTTAATTTATATTTCTTAACCAGTCAGCTTGCACACCTTTTTAGTGATACTCGCTTTGATAATTTTACTAAAGCAATAGCAAATTAGGACTCTATTTTAAATAGTTTTTTTTGTGAAATAACAAGACGATTTCAATCGAAACAGGGCATTTTGTGTAAGTATTAACCTTTTTATTCTAAAATGAGCTCTATTTACCATTTTAGAGCCTATTGCGATGACAAAATGATTATGTGGGGTAATGTGTAAAATTTACTCGACACTACCTTTAAAGGCATACATACCTATGGAATACCGATACCTTTCTAGGGTTAAATTCTCTAAATTTCTTGGATGCATTTTCGAGCTGCACACTATGGTTTTCTTCCATATCAGTAAACCCTCTTTTGAAAAAAAAAATAATAATTAAATGTGAGGCAAATTCCCAATTTCTTATTTCCAAATTTAAAAAAATCGATTGAGTACTAATGGAGATTCAGCCATTAAATGCGGGTAGGTACTGATTTCTTCTCCTTTATCTTTTCCAAATTCTCATCTCTTCGGTTGTTTCAGATGAAAGTTTACGGCCGATGTTGGAGCAAATCGACCAGATCGAAGACAGCGTCAGCAAACTTGAACAAGCGGCCTACAAATTGGACAACTACTCCAAACGACTTGAAGCCAAGTTCAAAGCACTGGAGAAAAGATAGTCCGAGACGCCGCCCCGCGACCATTGGCTGGTCAATGCAGGGGACCCCGAGCCTCAAGACTGAGCTCAACACTATCGGCTGTGTGCAGTACGTCTCACCAAAACTGCCACACGGCACACCTGAACACTGAATTACATAAATGTTTGTGGTTTGTTACTTTTCATTATTTTAGGGATACGTTGGGACTATCAACAGAATTCAGTCTTAAACTTGAGCCTCTGAGGTTTTTGAATTGTCTGTTGTCCTTATCTGGGATTTTTTCCTACCAAGTTTCAAACAATGACAACACAAGCTGGAAATCATATCCATCCTAATTTTTGTTGTGATTAATTATTTCAGCGCGTATCATCACGTGACGCCAGGTTCCTATGTATTGCAGGCTTTTTGTAACTCCAACATATAGGCCTTCATATAGGCCTCCAACATATTACGCCTTGATTAGGTCAATCAATGTAGATTTTGATGTAGTCGCACTCAGTGAACACTGGCTCACTGAGGATGCTATAATGTACTTCAAGCTTGAGGGTTATGTCAATGTGTCGTATCACTGTCGCAAAGAAAAAAGACACGGTGGAGTTCTACTGATGACAAAATCAGAGACAACAGTAGAAAGACTAGAACTAGTAGACTCCTTATCTGTTGAAATAGAATGTGAAATTGCTTCCATTAGGCTAATCAACACTGGTGTCGTGTGCGTGGTGATTTACCGGTCACCCAATGGGTCTTTTACTACATTTTTAAGCATTTCTCTGAATTACTGTCATTGATTTTCAAACATAAAAAGGTAATAGTCACAGGAGATTTCAACATAAACTTTAATGAGGAAAATAAGGAGCACCAAGAGTTTCTTAGTGTATTAGGAGAATTTGGTTTCCAGTATCTTATAAACGAAAATACTAGACAGAATAGATGCTTAGATAACACTGGTACACAAAAAAATATTTTTTGAATGTTTCCCTCACTTTATGAGTGAAATTTTACTAATTTTGGGGTGAGATAAATGAATATGACAATGAAAATTTTTTATTAGCTCTTGTTTATGGGATACACAACGGGTCAAAACATGTGATATTAACCAACCGAGGCAAAACTATACATTTTTAAGTATCAGCTAACAATTGTGAAAAGTCATTTAGATCTAAAAAACTTCATTTACAGCCTTCTAAAAGTTTCAAATTGAAGTTTGAATACCTGGCAGGTTGAATTTCAAGAACATTAGGGGTATTCACGGTTGAGCTTATCGTGTTAAACGTGTTAAGTGGTAAACTTGGTAAACAAAAAAACCGTGAACAACCCCAGTCGACTCGTGTTAAACGTGCTAAAGTTGTTGAAGTCTCATCACTCCTTCTTCTTCGATTACCTGGCTAGATCGCAGCCATTAGGGTCGTATGGTTATTGTGTGGCATGATTCGGTGGAGGAAGTGTGAACGAGAAGGGGAAAACGCCATAAATTCGGTAAAAATGAGGAGAAAAGAGAAATTACCGGAGGAGCGCACAAAGATAAGGTATCACTTTGATAACTGCTCAATTACCTTCAACCTCCACCGATTCAGCTCCAGATTGAACCGTTCGACTCATAATATGTTCATCTATCACAAACCTGAAAATGAAAGAAATGTTGAAAACGCTTGCATACGAGTCTGCAACACATTGAAACATTTTCATGCTGATCTGGGAGCTCGATTTTCGACTCAGCTGATCTGGGAGCTCGATTTTCGACTCAGCTGATCTGGGAGCTCGATTTTCGACTCAGCTGATCTGGGAGCTCGATTTTCGACTCAGCTGATCTGGGAGCTCAATTTTCGACTCAGCTGATCTGGGAGCTCAATTTTCGACTCAGCTGATCTGGGAGCTCAATTTTCGACTCAGCTGATCTGGGAGCTCAATTTCGACTCAGCTGATCTGGTAATATCAAACTGTAAAGTACCTACCTACCTAACAACTTCACTTCTGATGGTCATAATCATCATTGTGGCGACTTGGGACAAATTTCGTCGCATCAAATTTCGTTGCATCAAATTTCGTGACGATTTTTTTTTTAACATGTTTAATGTTTTAGGGCTGGGGGTCGTTCTGTGAATTCCGACACGCAAATCTGCAACGTTTCTTTTTCTTAGTTACCACGGACCGATTTCTTAGTTACCACGTTATATCGGCTCCATTTGGGGTCTAGTTGTACCAAGATGGTCACTGATCAGCTGAGTGAGCTCCAAGGCCATTTTCTCTCCTGTTGAACGCAGGAAGCTGAAATTTGAGAAGCAGGGTCAATGGAGAATGCTGAAGGCGCCTGAGTGGTCACTGATCAGCTGAGTGATCGGCAATCTAATTTCTCCCTTGCGAGGGAAAAACATTAAACATGATTTAATGTTTTTCCCTCGCAAGGGAGAAATTGAACAGTTTATGTGCCATATGAAAGACATGAAAATGTCAAAAATCTACAACGTCCATCATTGTTTGTTCCATGGCAAAGAAACAAGCAAAGTTTTTTTTACCACAGGAGACAACTTTTATACCACCTAATATTGTTACAGATTTTTTACTTTTTACACTGAAAATTTGAGGATTACTCACTGCAGTCATGTCGAAGAAAAGTTATAAACAAGAACTTGTTGATGATGAAGTGGTCAAGAAAACAGTTTTTCGCAATTTTCCTTCACTTTCATTGCATCTATTTGTTCCTCCCACCTACCTTTCTCTTCCCTCCATACCTCCAAGAGACCTCCATACCTTCCACTCCAACTCAAATAATTCACAAAATAACCGAGACAAACAAACGAACTCCAACTCAACAGACTCCAACTCAAAAAACTAAGACGAAACTAATTAACTCACAAGTAAACTGACTGAAAAACAGCTGGTAAGTTATCGGCCATTTTCTTTCTGATGTTGCGATGGATAACACGTTTAGTACACACTTTAACAGACCATTCGGGTGTGTTAACTTACGACAACTGATAACACACTTTGATAACATGTTTACGACCGATTCGTTCGACGTTAAACACGTTCTCGACGTATAACACGTTAACACGTCGAGAACGGCCCGACCGTGAATACCCCTATTATGTGGTTGCTCTGTGACTTCGCTGTCTTTTGACATGTCTCTTGTAAGTGAGTTCTGGAGCATCCTTACACACAGTCCAACAGTAATCCGCAAGCATTGCTTCATTCCAACGACCCTGATATCGTCTAAGCTTAGATGAGTCTATGAAAAGCCTCCATTCGGTAGGATCATGGTTCAAATTCAAACGTTTCATCAAGCCATTAACATTGCAACAAATAACAAGATTGTTCTTCTTCACAAAAAAGGAATCAGATCCTTCTGACGCTGTCTGTAATGTGACACCCTGACATCACGTTGTGGAAGGTTCCATTGCTGTAGTCTGGACCCTAGGAGTTCTGCCTTATCCTTAGACAAATCAAGGTCTCGAATGAGATCACTCAATTCCGCTTGACTCAGTCTGTGCGGTTTATCGTCTGTTTCCTCAAAATCAGGATCATGAGATGTGCCAAAGATCATGTGTGTACTTACAGTAGAAGTTAGGTTATAACCTCTAAAACTCTTTGTTTTGTCGGTTGACAGGTGTGCCAACTTCGGAAAACAAAATTTCTCAATATTAGTGTAAATATACACTATATAAAATGACGTGCCTCTGTATCTCAAAAATAAGAGCTAATATGTGGTTTTTATGTAGATTTTTGAACTCAGCAGGTGAAAATACATAGGAATTGAGTATTTTTAAGCCCGAAACAATTTCATTGTTGACCAGTGTAATGTTCTTATAAATTTTGACCTGGGTAGTGGTCATTGCTCCGTCATTGACAGCCTTATTTCTGATCACAGTGCTATCAGCCTTCGGATCGGCCAAGTTAAGTCTCTTCGAGGTTTTGAAAGTTATTTCACTCAATGTAGACCACTTACTGACGCAGTCTTAAAAAGTGTTTACGAGGCCTTAACGTCTGAGACTTGGTGTTTTCTTGCTGACGAAGGTTTGGGTGTAGATCGGAAATGGGATTCTTTTATGGGGTGTTTGTTCTCATATACGGACAGGTATGTTCCCATGAAGAAATGCAAAGTAAAAAACCGGAATATGGAAGGTGCAGGAAATTGGTATAATGATAAGCTTAAAAGTATGAGAGACTTCCTGGCCTTTCTGGTCGATGAACTACTATCCAACAGACGAGACAAAACCAAGAATTAAACAATATGTTAAAAAATATAAGCAAGAAATAAGAAAGGCGAAAATACAATCAAACAGTTCATCCATAAAAAATTCAAGAAATCCAATAAAAACAATGTGGAATGTAATTAATGCTAAACGATCGATTAAAAATCGAGAGCTGAGTAGTGTTCAAATCTCTACAGACGAGTTCAACAAATGTTTTAAATCTGCTCCGGAGAAAATTTTGGACAATGTACCAGTATCGGTGGTAAATCCATTTGCAAAATCCTGATGCAGGGTGGCCCCGGCCGGCACGAGGGGGAGTTGTACGAGCCCCCTCACACCTGGTACACAAAATCTAAAATCTAAAATTTCTTTTTCTTGGACACTTAAAATACCTACTGTAATGACTATTGAAATGTACATACTCTGTATAATGGCAAATAAATACTCTCTCTCTCTCTCTCTCTCTAGGCATCTTCATATGAACAGCTGAGAATTCAATATTGAAGACCGTCATATGCAAAACATCCCAAGTGCCATTTCAAAAATTGTTCAGCAGATCCAAAAAACTGTTCCCAGCCGTGAAAAAAAATGGAGAAAATGTCTTCTGTTGTTTTCCATGTCTGTTGTACATTTTATTGTTATTAGATCAGAAATAAACCAACTACTAAAATTAATTATCCCATTTTATGCTAATTACAACCAAAACACCCTAAGTGCCCATCCCCTTGCATTGCTTATTCTGGTAACCAGAAAGATCAAAATTAGGTTTATTGAATGCATATCAGCCTGGATTCTGATTCTATATCACAACAATGTTGAAAAAAGGGTTGGATATGAAGTAATTAAAACTTTTATTGCACCAACTGTATTTAAAAGAAGTAATTAAAATGTAAGAAAAGCATTAGACTTAGAACATAGTTTTAAAAGATAAAATTCATACGATTTCTTTCATTTGTGATATAATATCTGAATAATAATCTTGATTTTTCGGGGAAATATACGGAATCATGTTTTCGACGTCCTTTATCTTCCCGGCAGTCCATTTTTTCGGTGGAAGGGTAGTGGACTGAAGATCCATATCTTGGAAATCTTTCAGTGTTTTCCCTTGTTTCAAATTCTCACTTCACGGAAAGGGGCAAGATTGCTGTAATTGGTTTTTACAAGAACACATCCCTTGGCTAAGCTTTCCGTATTCATTTTTAAAACTGTCACCTGGGAGAACTGTAAAAGGAAAACAAAACACAAGGGCAAAGTTGACTTAAACCGAACGAAAGGCATCTTCTTCTTCGCTTGTTTTATTATTAGCTCGTTCCCGTATAAAAAACAACAATCGGGGGTCATGGTGGAAGCATAGCAACGCAGGTAACGTTGTGCAACAGAATGGGCACTTAGGTTTGTTTGGTTTGAAATTGATAAACGAACCGCTTGGAGCTCTACAATCGCTCTGAAACTTCTTGAGCAGTTGTCTTATGGCACATAGAGTCCAAATCCGTAGAAAAACGCATTTCTCAAAAAATGGCACTTAGGATGATTTGCATAATATGCAAATATTGAATGGAAGGTGAAATGAAGACCGCCATATTATGGCGGTCTTCATTAAATGAAGGTGAAATTTTCACCTTCCATTCAATATAAATACCTTTCTGTAGGTAATTAGGCCTCAAACAGTCAATATCGTTCCCACTGGAACGTGTTAAGAATAACAAAATGTGTCTTCAGGAGAGCTTCAGGGCGACTGTCTGCTACCTGCCCTTCATTACAGGGGCAGCAGTATCCTCAATCGCCTTTCTCCGTCTTCTACCTTATTATAAATTTCCACTGTTATTCTAAAATTGGTCACTGATTACTGCCGAGGGGACAATCCGGAATCGGATACACGAATTATTCATTAATCTCCACCCAGACCGGTAAAATTATTAGCGTTGGTAGTGTGGTAGATGATACTTTGATCTTTTTTATGTAAATCAATTCATAAAATTAAAGTTGCTTGTATATAGCTAGATGTCTATTCTAAATTGAAATCCCGACATCACCAGTCGTGGTTGAAAATCCTATTTAACAGTTGTACAGTTCATATTTTATTTATCTGTATATTATGAGACTAAACAATAAATTATTGTCATTATTGCTTATTCGTGTTTAATTAAAGTGAACCTTCATGATTATTATTTGCTTCATGGGTTAATTCTCTCAATTTCTGTGCATCTTCAGATAATGTGATTCACCTCATTATTAGTGTTTTAACCTGATGGGGACGTCGCGCTGGGTTCCTGGCCATGAAGGAGCCGTCTTACCAATCAGTTCATTTATTGCTCTGCAGTTTCAGAAACTGAATGACAACTGAAGCAAACGGGGTAGTTGCATGACATTTTTTTTTTTTTTTTTTTAAATTTCTGTGTAGTGAATCAGTTGAAGTACACATCTGTAAGTGAAACTCCCAGAAATGCTTCTTAAAAAAATGGGGTCTTTGAAAAAACGAGATTTTTGGATTCCAACGGGAAAACCTTTACGCTTCAGTGCAACAACAATAGGGAGAGGACCAGGAAAACAACAAAAACGTCTCCCAAGTGGTTGTGGCACATAGCTTCCTCGTATCCATAACCCGATTGTATAGATGATACGATGCATAGTAGTTAATCTCAAAACACCAATCTCTAAGTACCTTTCACTACCCTCATAGGGGACCATCTACACGCTAATCCGGACAATCCTAGAAAATTTCATCAAATTCGGATGAAAAATTAAGTGAGTAGATGTATGTGATTGGATCAAAAATATTTTAGCCTCGACTGTGATTCGAACCCGCGATCCTTAGAGCACAAATCAAGACTCATGTATACGATTTGAGACTCTCAAAGGAGTCCGTTCCTCTATGAATGAATCCCTTTATGAAAAACAATTCTCTATGATTTTCATAGGGGACCATCTAAACACTACTCTGTAACATCCCTGAAAATTTCATTGAAATCGGGTGGAAAATGTGGAAATTATGGCCGTTACAAGGAAATTCACGTTTGCGCATGCGCAGTGGCTGCTATCAGTCCGGAGGTGGTGATTTTCATAGGGGACCATCTAATCACTACTCTGTAACATCCCTGAATATTTCATTGAAATCGGGTAGAAAATGTCGAAGTTATGGCCGTTACAAGGAATTCACGTTTGCGCATGCGCAGTCGCTTCTATCAGTCCGGGGGTGATGATTTTCATAGGGGATCATCCACAACCCAATCTGCATAATCTTTCAAAATTTCATCGAAATCAGGTAGGAAATGTGGAAGTTATGGCCGTTACAAGGAAATTCAAGTTTGCGCATGCGCAGTGCGCTACTATCAGTCTTAAAGTGATGATTTTCATAGGCGACCATCTAAATACTAATCTGTAACATCCCTGAAAATTTCATTGAAATCGGATGGAAAATGTAGAAGTTATGGCCGTTACAAGGAAATTCACGTTTGCGCATGAGCAGTCGCTTCTATCAGTCCGAGGATGATGATTTTCATAGGGGACCGTCTACACACCAACCCGCACAATCTCTGAAAATTTCATAGAAATCGGACAATAATTTCGTATAGTTATGCGCGTTACAAGGAATTCATGACAGACACACAGACAGACACGGAACCAAATTGTTCAGAAAGGTCTAAAACGCAAAACGTGAGTGAAAATTTAGATTTTGGAGAACTTTTTGACATTTATGTCTTTACTATGGCACATAAATGAAAAATCGTCACGCACCGCGGGGAGCGTTATGGGGGGAGTGTTACGCGAAGGGGAACTATGAAGGGGAAAGGGGGCGCAAAGACATGAAATGTCTCTCGTGGTTGCGTACTTGTACGAAAGCTGTAGCCACCGATTCCTTCCAATTAAGTTCTTCTAAATACTTAACTTACGATTTCGAACAACTTTGCTTACACACTTACTGACCTAAAATCGGAATTGATTATGGTGCTCAAAAATGTAAGAAACCAGTAACTTGACCGTGAAGTACTTTCTTTTTTACCTCAAATTTGGATTCAGCACCCTTGAAAACCTATATACTCCAACTTTAAGCCCAATGATACTGTAACATGTGGTAGAAAAATTAATTAAAGAGATCACACGTTTGAAAAAAAGGCGGCATAAATGCACACACACTACGCTGCGTGCGTGTATGAGTAGTATTTTGTAATATCCAAGAGGTCCTCCGAGGGTTTCATCTCTTCTCTGTGCATGGATACTTTTTTTTCGTCCTTGAACAGTGAAAACAAAGCTTCCGCTACCTTGGTAGACTTGGAAGCAATATGCTTCATTACTTACTGTGAAATTAAAAGAGAAATTAAAATACGCAGATGTTGAAAGATATATTTTATTGTTTTTGTAATCCATTATTTTGCATTCTTATTTCAATGTTTCTGACTCGAATCTGTCCTTGATAGCGGTGATATCAACGCTCTTTATGGAGAGATTTCTTTTGCCAGTGACGTCAGTGTTGTTATCTGGCTCTCCCGCCAACATAAATGAAGACTTGTTCTTCCGTAAGGAAATACGGTTGAACAGGCAGTGCTCTAAACTTGAATTTGACGTTAGTAATAAGAAATTCCCGTCCCATGCAACTACCCCAAAATGTTGCAATACTCCGAAGCAGAGGTAAGCCATGGATTTCCCTTGAAATAGCACTCACCATCTCTAGAATGGTAGTCCTTCCTCGCTTGTGAATAAGTTCAGCGTGTTTGAGCTAGCTACGAACTTTGCAGCTGAAGGAGTATAGTTAGTGACGATTCGATACTTTCGATATTTATTGATATCGATATTTTGTTTCGATATTTCCGATATTTTTATCGATATTTTTCTTGCGATATTATCGAATATCGAAAGAAAACCATTGATATCGAAAGAAAAAAATTATCGGTTGTGATGTGTACATTCCTTCCCACTGTAATTTATCAATTTCTCCTAATCGATAACAAACGATGCAAAAACATATTTGATATCAATGAAATCAATATTCTTCTTTCGATAATTTATGGTGCTCAATGATATTGATTTTAAAAAAGATGCAAAACATATTCGATATTAGTGAAATCAGTATTTTTCTTTCGATATGCTATCGATATCACTGATATTGATAGAAAAAGATGCAAAAACATTCAATATCAGTGACAATGTCACATCAATATTTTTGTAAAAAAAAAAAAAAAAAATGAAAAAACATATTCGATATCAGTGAAATCAGTTTTTTTTCTCGATATTCTATCAATATCACTGATATTGATAGAAAAAGATGCAAAAACATTCAATATCAGTGACATTATCACATCGATATTTTTTTAAAAAAAAAGAAAGATGCACAACATATTTGATATCAGTGAAATCAGTATTTTTCTTTCGATATTCCATCAATATCACTGATATTGATAGAAAAAAGATGCAAAAACATTCGATATCAGTGACAATATCACATCAATATTTTTGTAAAAAAAAAAAAAAATGCAAAAACATATTCGATATCAGTGAAATCAGTATTTTCCTTTCGATATTCTATCGATATCACTGATATTGATTTTTATAAAAGATGCAAAAAACCTATTTGATATCAGTGAAATCAGTATATTTCTTTCGATATCCTATCGATACCACTGATATTGATAGAAAAAAAATTCAATGACAATGTCACATCAATATTTTTGTTTCGATATTCTTTCTATCGATATTAGTGTAAGTATATAGACTGCGGATATACCTGGCAACTTGGGTACCAGAGACTTGGGGTTAGAGAGAAGTGTAGGTGAATGTGTCGGAGTTTAACTACTACCACTAGGGTGAAAAATCTGTCTGCGTCTGTGTCGGTTTTATTGAAGAAAAACAGGTTACTACTGGAATTTTGAAGAATTTTCGTGGCGATCGTGGCGATCGTGGCGATCGAGATAGGAGGCTGCGTTTACGTCACTTTTCCTATAATTACAATAAACGGATGCACATCCTACCTAACAGTATACCTGGTTAGACTATGTGTTTCGCTTTATTTAAATTTTGAATTTTTGACTCTAAATTTTGAAAACAACTCGTGGCGATACAAAACCTTACGATTTAATTTGTGGGCTCGTGTGAGGCTAACTCACACAAAGATCCCACCGCTGCCACCAGTTTGTAAGTATATAGACTGCGGATATACCTGGCAACTTGGGTACCAGTGGTGAAGGGAAGGGTTCACCTCTGCTATCAACTCGCAGGTATATCGTTAGTGTTTTGTCCCAGAGGATCTAGGCGCTTGGGTGGTCGGGCTCACCAACTAGGTTAATGAACTCGACAGCCCAAGCTATCGCACGAGTTGTTGGGGGGTTGATTTGAAAATGAATATTGGCTGAAAAGAAAACAAGACAAAAGTCGAAACACAGATAAAGTATAGAGAAAGGTATTTACCTGTGAAGAATTTAGAATTAAAGATGCGTGGCGAAAAGCGTGGTGAAAAAGCGTGGCGAAATTGCGTGGCGACCTGAAGCGTCTCGTGGCGATTTATGCTGAAAGTTAAAAGCCGGAAGGGCCAAATGCAAATTGGATACACAAAGGTGTTCCTGCCTTATGGGCTTACGTGGCAGTCCTGAAGGGACTTGTCAAACCTCGAGGTGTGGCGATGCACTAGCCTCCACTAACAAATTGGTAACCAGGTATACTCTGACAAAGGTAAACGGAAATACAAATATATGGCACTTTTATTGAATTAAAAGACAACTTCTCCACTTCAAAGTTCGTGGCGTTTTGCTGAAGGCGAGATTCGTGGTAAGTATGAAACAGTATTTTAATCAGTATGGTTTCCTAGTTTATCAATACATTCCATTAATCGTTTGTAGTTCAAGTTCATTGCATGGTCAGAAAATCAGAGGTTCAATCGGAAAGTTTGCTAAAGTTCAATCTCAAATATGATTCGTGGCGAATTAATGTTAATGTTGTTAAGTTTTTACTCTTATGACTACACGTCACTCCTAGTTCATTGGCCAATGGAATGAAATGTAATATTAGTTTGTGCACTCACGTTGGGGCCCGTAGGTATCCTTCCGATATTGTGTGGCGAAGAGGTATCCGTGGCGGCTGATGTCCAAGGCAGGGAGTACAGCGTGGCGGCTTGGGGGGGATAGCTTGGGGCGGTTACACAACTCACGGGCTCGGAGCTCTCAATGGAAGTTAACTGCTCAGTGGTTGGGAGGGGAGTAGTGTCGTCCAGGCCTGACCCGAGGTTCCGTCTTCTCTCCCCCTCCTCCCGCGAGGTGGTGTTGGCGGGGGCGGCGGTGATGGTGGGGGAGAAGCTCTTGCCGCTTCTCCGGCCGGAGGGGGGGAGGGCGCGCGAGGTGTAATTTGGCGCCTCTTGATTGGCTCTCGTTGACGTCACCTACGAGTCAGGCCGAAGGGGGTCGGTGGCGTTGACCCGGCCCCACCCTACTGGAGAAGCGTTCCTGTGGGCGGGAGCCCACACCCCCCGTCCCCCCGGGAGCCAGGGTCGTCAAAGACGACACTGGGGATGGCTAGGGGATCGGAAGGGCGTGCCTTCTTGATGGCCTGCTCGTAGGCGTATCGACGGCAACCTCGGCATCTGGTGGGGTTCCTCTTCTGGCTGTGGTCTCTGGCGCAGGTGGGGAGAGGTTGACCTTTTCTGTGGTAGGCCTTGAGCCGCTCCCAAAACTCCTTGCAGGCAGGGCAGCGGAACTTGAAGAGCTTTGGTACGGCTTTCGTGCAAACAGGGCATGTCGGCTTCTTCTTGCGCGTCAGCTTAATCTTGATCCCGGTTCTTGGTGGGGAAGGGCTGCCTGCCTGCAATAGGATTTGGGGTTCCTGATTGGAGTGGGCAGCGGCTCAGGTGGCGTTTGGCCTACCACCTCTTCATCCCAGTCAGAGTCGGCGAAGATGCCCGTCCGGCTTGGTGCTCGTGGCGGAGGGCTTGAAGATGGAAGGGGGATGCCGCAGTCGGGGAGTTCGGGGAGAGTAGGACTTCGACGAGACGGAAAGGACCATCGCCGATGGAGCTGGGGAAGGGGCCAACTCCCCCACAGCTCCTGCAGACCTCGTCGCAGGTGCCTCTGCTGGTGCCTGTGAGGGTGCCTCAGATGTCCGCGTCCGTGCCGCAGGTGGCTCTGCGTCCACCTGTGCCTTGGCCCGCTTCGCCTCCGCGATGGCCTCGTTTCGTTCAAGAATCAGGGTCCGCCGGTCCTCTAGCCACTGCTTCTGCCGACGGAGCAAGGCATTCCATTCCTGGACTATTCTCTGGTATGCGGGGAGCCACATTGACACATCGAGGGCGGTCAGGAGCGCCGCGCGTCCGGTTGTTCGACGGGCGGCAAGGGTATCCCCGCACATCGTAAACCGGACATAGTTGACGAGAGTCTCCATGGTGGGAAAGGGGTCGCCGATGGGTTCGAGCGTTTCGACGTAGCCTTCAGGTTGATCATTCAGCTTCTCCCTTTCTTGCTCGCAGCGTTTTCTCATGAGCGTTACTGCTGGATCGGGCGTCGCGGGACCTCCATCTATCTCTAACTCACCACTAGATTCATGTGCCATGTCCTACAACAAACAAAAACAATATCCTATGTGACATCCTGGCCTAGGAAAAGTGACTTGCTTCAATAGGAATTCTAC